>JADIIZ010000117.1:0-34963 GCA_027604345.1 Boothiomyces sp. JEL0866 | reverse complement strand
AATCCTAACCACTGGACCAATTCGGATGTTGTCTTGATTTTCGAGATTCAAATTTTGAGCTATACATCATTGTAAAAAGTAATTTGTTTTTCTATATCAAATGCCAAGTGCAAAACATAACTTGAAAACAATTATCAATTTGATTTTGTTCATAGTATTACGTGTTTATTCGCCATTGGATGAAAGGCTACCGCCTGACCTATTTGCATCTTCCCTGACGGCAGCAAGTCGAGGGTTAGGAAGTGTTCCTTTTGGGGTAGTTGGAGTACTGAGTGAAGGACTCATTACACTTGATTTGATAATTCCATCGTCCTTTGAATTTTCTCGAACAAAAGTTTTCTTTTCGAAAGCAGCAGAAGACCTTCTCCTTCCCAGATATACGGCTGGCGGCGCTGGATTTACATCATCTTGAATCACTAATTTTGGAATCTCATCATTATTGCTTTGACTGTTAAGTTTTGGTTTAGCATTTGCATCTTTGATTGAAGTTCTTCTTCGTAATTTGCTCTCCATTTTTAGTCTTTTTTCCTCCCTCTTGAAATGCTTTTTTAAAAAGATAATCTTGTGCTTTTGCCCATACTTGACTTCTTTCACTTCGTTTTCTAGTGTATCAATATCAACTCCAAAATAGATCTTCATTTTGCCAAGTTTCTTTGATAAATCTGCATCTAATGATTCAGTATTTGGGGAGTAGCTTTCAAAAATAACGCTGGTTTCTTTTGCAAAGGCAGCAGCCATACCCATTTTCGTCGACATTGAAATATACGCTACGTCAGTCGCCATATTGATTTCAAACATTAAATACATCCACCACACGTTCATTGAACATACTGCCATTAAGATAATCAGTAAAACTTGAATAATTGTCATCCATACTAATGGGACATTAAAAATGCCGGCACCTACTTCCCCATAGTAGTTACAGTTTGCAATTAGAGTAGGATCAAATTGCATAAGCACATAATGCGCTGGAGTTGCAAGTGCAACGGAGATTCCTTTCCACATTTCAGTTTCATGATAGTAACCGTCAGGTAAAGTAGCTTCCGAAATAATATTCGAAAACGCAGCACCCTGACTTGGTTCAAATTCTCTCCCATTATAGACGTATTTTAGTACATCCTGATAACGACTTGTAAGATCATATTTATCGTCTGTCGTTTAATGTCCCCTTACCTTTGAGTTGGTCAAAAAACTCTATAAATGTCCTACCCGTGGATGCCCGTGCTTGAATGGTAGATGTGCCAACTTTAATTTCCTCTATACCGTTGATTGTAACCATCTGCCATTCGTCAGAAACAAAGGACATTCTGATATCCCCTTTTCCAAATTTAGTTATGAATGTACAATCCTGATATACACCAAATCCAATATCTACGTCAGATTGAATAGAAGCATTAGGAAGAAAGACAGTTATTTTCCCTTCCAAGATATTGTTGGTTTTCGAGCTTTCGGTTAACCAAACTTTTGTATAATTCGCTGTAATATTATGGGCTGGATATGGATAAGCACAAGATGTAAATATTGCGTAAGCAAATCCTTCCCCATCCATTGAAAATAACGGATATGGATTTAACATTGGCCATGAACTCCAACCGCCAATCAGTCCATCCTCCAAAGGTATTCCAAATTGATAAACCAAAGCAAAGTCAATATCCCCTTGCATAAAATCACCCAAATTTGTATAAATAGGTGAAGCAGTTGGATATGTTGCAGGAATACATTGCCCAGACATGAATAATGTCTCGGCGGGAACCCATTGATAATTTAGAGATAAGAATGACAATAGGATTCCCAAAACTACAGAAACAAAGAAAATAAATTGCCGAAGTCGTCCTCCAGGTGCATGACTGGACAGGTATCCTGACTGTATTTCGCTCACACTGGCACCTTTATGGGCGACCATAGAGCAAACTATTCCTTTATGTATGGACTTTAGCAATTGATTTCCACACATAAAGAGCAAGTGTCCAGATAATATAGTTCCGATATGGATGCCTGTGTTAATCTCAAGTACCATCATAAACATCGATGCTACGCAGCAATATACCAGGTATAAGCATTGTAGATGAAAAAATGAATATTGTAATAACTAAAAAGAAAGAAAATGTCATTATCAAGTTGAATCTGTAGCTGGCAAAATAGAATCTGATTTGCCTAACTGATGGCCACTCCCACATTATTTCTATCCTTTCTCTTGTTTTTATAATGAAATTCTTGTCTTCCTCATCTAGAGGCTCATCTTCAGAGTTTTCAGAAGATGCACGACTGTTTACACTCCCAGCTCTTCTCCGTAATTCAGAATTATTTCCTTTTTTGCCCGAATCACCTTGTACTGCAGTTTTGCTTGGAGCAAAAGTATAATCTAATTGATTTGTTTCTGATGGCGGTGCAAACGGATTGTATTCTTGATTTGGCAAAGTATCCTTTGTGAAGCTGGGACTTTTTACCATACTTAATTCAGGGGGAGCAAAGGGACTGCAAGAAAAATTTTCACTACTATTTCCAATACTGTCATTCAAATTTTGATGGCTTTCCTTCATTTCCTCATCCGCAACCAATACGTCGTTGGAAAAATGGATTGCTTTCTTCTCTAACCTTGTAGGCGAAGGCAGAGTTTCTCCAAAAGCGAAATAGTTTGTTTTCTGGTTGGTCGATTGTTGAATGTCTTTAGCAGATGCGCCTGGGGAGCGCAAATTGATAAAACGGCCACTGATTGGCTCATCTTCTGAAGATTCTTGCTTAACTGCTACCGAATTCATATCTACATTACAAGTATTAACTTTCAGATCACTTTCTGGCATATCGGAGTTGTGTCTGTGAGTTTCATTGATAAACTCTATTTGCTCAACCCTTTCTGGATTTTCAGCTAATAATTAAAATTATATACCTTCAAACGGGACACCCAATTCGGTTTCCAGGGGTTTCATATTCTCATCTGCAAAATGAATACCCCGTTGTTTCAGTTTTCCCTTAAACTCTGCAGCTAAAGGACTAGCACTAATTGGAGAGTTTGCATGAGATATTTCTCTTCCCTTTTCCGCCGAATTGGCTCTATTTCTGTGTCTGGGTTGTGGAGGAGTGAGGAATCCCTTATCTACTTTTGGATGTTCTTCCATTTCGACGCGTCAAAATGTGGAAAAAATAGTAGACAAAATGTCTACCATCCGATTTACTCTATTAGTGATCATTAGTTCCTTGGGAAATTAGATATTCTAAATTGAGTCAGAATATTCCGATCCCGTTACTCTTAGACAAACATTATAATTAATTCCAGTGACATTAGTGATCTTAGTTATCGTCAATCGAAAAGGCCTTGTAATCTAGTTATGAATAAATCAAAAAAAAATGAGATTTTGGAGGCTAAGGGGATTGAACCCTTGGCTTCTCGCATGCGAAGCGAGCACTCTACCACTGAGTTAAACCCCCCAAGAATGTAGGAACCGCCTCGATTTGAACCTGCGTCCTCGCGATCACAAAGGCACACTTTCGACTGTTCAGCCACACAATCTCGAAAATCCGAGAACCCTCTAATGCAAATCGAATGAAATAATTTATGAAAACTAATAATGGTGTTTTCCCTAAAGAAATAATGAATAAATAGTTGCTCAAATAGACTTACACTATATTATTCTTGCAATATTTATCATTAGTAGAAGGGTTACATATAACCAGATTTGCAGATCTTGGATAGACGAGTTTAGAATTACACTTGCCAAGCTTTTTACCACTACCTTGGGAATCAAGCAATGTAGAAAGTAATACTCAGCGAATCGCAACGTTAAAATCATTGTCTATGGGAAGAGCGATAAAACCTGTTGCACTGTGCTTTGCGGGATTGTTGCAGAATCCGCAGAGTCCAGGCCGCATCCAGCATAAAAGAGGTTTCTCTCTTTCATGTGCTTACTTAATCGACCCCACAAAGTCATGCGGCCAGTATAAAAAAGTTGCGAAAATAACAATTTTCAAAAAATTCTTTATGACTAGTGCAAAAGTGATTGATGGCAAGGCAATTGCAGAGTATTTCTATATGGTAACCGTAGCAAAATTAGAGCAAATCTTGCTCTTTCTGTGCAGGAGCTTGCCAAGATTAACGTAGTTCCTCAATTGGCAGTCATTCAAGTTGGCGATCGTCAAGACTCAAGCCAGTACGTTAGAATGAAACAACAAGCTTGCGCAAAGGTAGGTCAATGTTAAAAAAGATTGGAATGAAGTTCATCCATGAGATTGTCCCAAACACAATTACCGAAGGATCATTGCTAAATCTGATCACCAAAATGAATGAAGATGACTCCGTTCATGGGGTATTGGTTCAATTACCACTACCTGCTCATTTGAATGAAAAGATTATTACCGAAGCTATCTCTCCTCGTAAGGATGTTGATGGGTGAGTTTCCCAATAACACAGATTCCATGCGGTCAACATTGGAAAACTAGTAAAGAAAGATTCTTCACCAGACTTTGTTGCATGCACTCCCAAAGGTATCGTCGAGCTTTTGAAACATGAAAATGTTGAAATTGCAGGAAAGAGAGCTGTTGTAGTAGGTAGATCAAACATTGTCGGAATGCCAATCTCTCAATTATTACAGGCGCTAGATGCTACTGTAACAGTATGTCATTCTAGAACTGTTGGCATGGAAAATATTGTCAAGGATGCTGTAGTCTGAAATTAATATCAGGATATCCTTATTGTCGCTGCAGGAGTACCAAATCTTGTCAAAGGTTCCTGGATTAAGCCTGGAGCTGTAGTCATCGATGTTGGAACAAATGCTATTGAAGGTAACTTTCGATAACACAGATAGCACCAAGAAATCTGGTATTAGATTTGTTGGAGATGTAGACTACGAGTCGGCTTCTCAAGTTGCATCTTTGATTACTCCTGTTCCAGGTGGTGTAGGACCAATGACCGTTGCGATGCTTTTGCAAAACACCTTGGAATCAGCGGAAAGATACACCAAAGGATACAAGGCGCCAGTAGAATATCTATTCCCTGAACTAAAAACGCCTGTCCCAAGTGATATAGACATTGCAATGGCTCAAACACCAAAGAATATTCGCAAAATTGCAAATGAATTGGGATTGAGTTCTAGTGAATTTGAACCATATGGCCCATACAAGGCCAAGATATCTTTATCGGTATTAGAAAGACTTGGCCATCGTCACGATGGAAACTATGTTGTTGTTGCTGGTATAACTCCCACCCCTTTGGGAGAAGGAAAATCTACTACAACTATTGGTCTGGTTCAGGCTATCGGCGCTCACCTGAAGATTCCAGCGATTGCTTGTGTCCGTCAACCATCGCAAGGACCAACATTTGGTATCAAAGGTGGTGCCGCTGGTGGTGGCTATTCTCAAGTCATTCCAATGGACGAATTTAACTTGCATTTGACTGGGGATATCCATGCTGTAGTTGCAGCAAACAATTTGTTGGCCGCTGCAATTGACGCCCGTATGTTCCATGAAGCTACTCAATCAGATAAGGCGCTCTTTGATCGTTTGACTCCAGCAAAGAAAGGGGTGCGAACTTTCTCAAAAGTAATGTTAAAGAGATTACAGAAACTCGGAATCACTAAAACCAACCCTGACGATTTAACTCCTGAAGAGCAAGCTGCATTTGCACGATTAGATATCGACCCATCTACCATCACTTGGCAAAGGGTTATCGACACAAATGACCGATTTTTGCGTAAAATTACAGTCGGTCAAGGTCCACAAGAAAAAGGTCATACCAGAGAAACTGGATTTGATATTGCCGTTGCCAGTGAAGTTATGGCTGTTTTAGCTCTCACTACTGACTTGAAGGATATGAGAGAAAGATTAGGCAATATGGTAGTTGCTAGCAATAAGAAGGGTGAGCCAATTACTGCCGATGATATTGGTGTTGGTGGTGCTCTTACAGTTTTAATGAAGGATGCGATTAAACCAAACGTAATGCAAACTCTAGAAGGCACGCCAGTCTTTGTTCATGCTGGTCCTTTTGCCAATATTGCTCACGGAAATTCTTCAATCCTTGCTGATAGAATCGCACTTAAATTAGTTGGAACAAACAGCGATACTGAACAAAAAGGGTTCGTTGTAACTGAAGCTGGATTTGGAGCGGACATTGGGATGGAAAAATTCTTCAATATCAAATGTAGATACTCTGGATTGAAACCAAACGCTGTTGTCCTTGTTGCTACAGTTAGGGCACTGAAATGCCATGGTGGTGGTCCAGAAGTAGTAGCTGGCCGTCCACTTTCAGAGGTGTATCTTGAAGAAAATGTCGAGCTTGTTACCAAGGGCTGCTGCAATCTAATTAGACATATTCAAAACGTTCGCAAATTCGGAGTTCCTGTCGTTGTTGCTATTAACAGATTTAGCACTGACACTCAAGCTGAAATTGATGCTGTTAAAGCTGAAGCTCTTAAAGCTGGCGCTTTCGCTGCTGTCCCTGCAAACCATTGGGCTGAAGCCGGTGCTGGTGCTGTTGATGTCGCTAACGCTGTCAAAGAAGCTTGTGCTTCTCCGCAAGACTTTAAATTCCTTTACGATTTGGAATTATCAATCTATGACAAAATTGAAAAGATTGCCAAGGATCTTTATGGTGCCGATGGTATTTCTCTGTCACCATTAGCTCAACAAAAGATTGAAACTTATACAAAACAAGGATTTGCCAAATTACCAATTTGTATGGCAAAGACACACTTGTCGTTCTCCCATGATCCAAAAATCAAAGGTGCTCCAACTGGATTTACTATACCTGTCAGAGATATTAGAGCTTCCGTAGGCGCTGGCTTTTTGTATCCTTTACTGGGAGATATGCAAACTATGCCAGGCTTATCAACTCGTCCATGTTTCTTTGATGTTGATGTAGACCCTGAAACGGGTAGAGTTTATGGCTTATTCTAAATTCAATAAATTGTCCTCATGCTACAGTTTCTATAGTGAGTTATTCGTACGCACAAACTGAACACTTTTCCTAATGTGGTTACACAAGGCTTCGAGGTTCCACAAATGAAAATCCAAAAGAACAAAGAGGAAACTAAGCTTGATAAATTCTACAGGAGGATGGATAGTGCAAATCAATATCAGTTCATTTATATTCTATTGCATTGATTCACAAGAACGTTGGAGCGACCTAGCCTAAAAATGGGACGTGGCGGTCTCATTCCTAATTTAGAACAATCAAAGGACCTTTAAATTATAAATTTACTTTAAAGTAGAGCCAGGAGGGAAAAAGAAAGAAGAAATAAAATAAAGGAGCTTCGGAATCGATTTCACAAGTTGAATAAAGCCGTAGAGTCTCCTTTTCATTTCGAAACTATTGATAACCTTCTTTAGTACTTTTTCAAGGGACCCGGGCTCTGTGACCAGATCGGCGTCCTGAATATAAATGCTTTTATGGCTTCAATGCGTCTTTTCAGAAAATAGATTAAATGTTCGTAAACACCATCGTTTCACTCGCTGTCGTAGCTAACCAAGTAGCTGCCACCCAAGTTTTCCACCCAGTTTCACACCTTGTTAAGCGTTCAAAGACTTCCAACGGAGGAACTTACACTTATGGTCCAAACGGAAGACAATGCATCAACTCTCCTACTCCTGGAGATATTCCACAAACTAACCCAAACCCACCTCCAGCAGGTTCTGGCGGTTACGGTGGTAGTGCACCAGGCCCAGTCGGTGATGTTTACCAATCATTAGCTAATGCCATTGCCAACATTGATATGTCCAAGTTTGGTTCTGACGACCAATCTTGTCTCAACATGCACAACTACCTCCGTTCCCTCCTTGGTGTAGCTCCTTTAACCTGGAACTCTGACTTGGCTTCTCAAGCAACCAACTGGTCAAAGACCTGCGCCTCCCAAGATGTTCTTCACCACTCTGACTTGGCTTATGGTGAAAACGTTGGTATGACCAACGGAGAAACATACACCTGTGCTTCTGGTGTCTTGCGTTGGTTCGAAGAATACAAATCCTATGCTGCTGGTGTTCCTTCCAACTCTGAAGGATACCACGTATGGGGTCACTTTACTCAAGTTGCTTTCCCATCCACTCAACAAGTTGGTTGTGGTATGGCCACTGCTGCAAGTGGTGCTCAGTACCTTACTTGTGAATACTCCCCAGCTGGTAACAACGGAATTCCAGTTCCATTCACCTATATGGGTTAATCTTTTTCATAAATAAAACTTGTAGTTTCTTCAATAGAGTTTATTTCGTCATAGTATTTCTAACCGTGACTAGTGTCTGTACTTGTTTCGCATATGCCTATAATTCGGCTTTTCCAATTTCTTTCCTCGGACCCATTCTTCAATACTTTCATTCCAATAATTTCCTCTGAAATATTTTGACAGCATTGAACGAACAGAATATTCTGTTTTCAAGATGGGTATAACTTTATGGTTTCTCCAAGTCCAGATATTTTCAAATAGTGTAAGATGAAGCGGAAACATAAACGTAGGCTCATAAGAATGCGGAGATTTACATTTCAATTTACCGTCCTCCATCAACGCTAGGCCAGTGATATCCAAAAATATCCCAGTTTGCGTATCGATAAACCTTGCATCAATGACATTATTTCCCTGATGGTCACGATAAATCATGTATGGATTGACATTAATCAAGTATCTCCCAGCAATGATGGTTTGATTAAACTGTTGAAGCTGCAACAGCCCTTTTAAACTGGTTTGGATATCAATATCGTCATCCCAAGGCAAGACTTTTTGGTTCCAGTACCAGCCAATTAAAGATCCATGGGCAATCCAGTAGTCGATATCGTTGTCACTACAGAACTGTGAAAACACTGCAAAAATAGTTTTCATGCTCTCCATCAAATTGAACTTTCCAAATTGTCCATACTTCTCATCCAAATGGTGGCTTTTATTTGATTCTCTAAAGTATTTGATGATGGTTTGATTTTCAGGCGGACTAGGAAGCAAGTCTAGTTTAAAATCGTCGAGATTAATTTGCTTGATAGTTCCATTTGTCCAGCTATCGCGATTATTCAGTCGCATGATTTGTTGGACGTAGGGAAAAGTCTTTGGGAGGGCCTTCATATTTAGCAAGCGTTGAAACTCTCTTTCGTATGGGAGTCTTGATAGGTTTTCCAAGGCAGGTAGTTCATCAGCAGTTTGTCGTCTAACGAGTCTGTTTACAGTCAGTATCATTACTATAAAGAAGAGAATCTTTACAATTTTGCTCTTGCTCGTAGTTTTCATTATATTTGTCAAGTTGGATTACATAGTTTTACGTGACGGTCACTCTCCAAATCAAAATTCTGAAAGTAGACAACAAGGTGGACACTAACCATTAAAGAATAATATCAATTTAATCTAATTATAGTTTTATTTGACCTGTTTCAATCCAGCCCTTGCAATGAAGTGACGTATCATTCAAATGTGATAATGACGTTTGACAAAAAGTACAATCAGCTTCTACAATTTCCAAACTACATGGCAAACGTAACGACACCAGTCCAGTTTACAGCAATAGCAGATGCATTAGTACACGTCGCATACATAGTACAAACAGGAACAATAATCCTATCGTTATTTAATATACATTACGCTGTAACATCTTTCAAAGGCAAGGCATGGTTTCCATTTCAGTATATGGCATCTGTGCTCAATGTGGTAATTACAGCGGGGAATATTAGTCAAGCAGTAGTGTTTTTCGCAAGCTACCCTCAATTCGCAGCTCTAGTAGTGTCAAACATTACCCATTTTTTCACTTGCTTGGTGATATGGCTGACTGATATTGAAACACTGCGAATGCTGTTAATAGTCTTGCCAAATTGTTCGTCTACAATAGTGAATGGTCTACAAGTACTGGTGGTGATACTGTCAGTCGGTCTAAATGGAGGTAATTGATACTTATTATAGGACTATTATTCAAAGACAGCGCCTTTAACACTATAGCTGACGATAGCTTTTTTGCTCAGGTATTTGTTACTAATGAAAGTGGTATGGTACGACTGGTCTGGCATACAACATAATATTGTTTGTAGGTATGTTTCTAAAGGCAACCTATGTCTGGTATCGCATGCATTGTATACTGAAAGGCGCCAATTCATTTCAAACGCAGCAGCTGAACAACAAAATGCGCACTACGCTGCGGTATCATGCTCTGTACATACTGTTACTTGGTAGTAACTTGGCAATATGTGTGATCTCTTTCCAAGTAGATGATTCGATTGCCGGCTCCGTGAGGAATATTATTAGTACGAATTTGTATTCGTATTCTATATGTCTGTTTACTATACAGCAAAGAATCTATTTAATACTAAATCATACCCTAGGAATATTATACGCCGAATCCGTCAAGATGAACAAGAATAAAGAGACTAAAGCAGATATTGACGATTATTTGGATGACATGATTAGTCATGTCGAAGTAGGAACTAAACTGGGAGCGGGAACATCCAAATATGAAGGGGAAGAAGACATATGACTTGTAAATTACATGTATTTTGAATAAAAACATTTAAAACTTTGTAATCCCAATAAATATTCCACTAATCCAGAATCCCAACAATTATACTATGAGCTATTAAAATGTTTTTGTATTTAAATACCGAATTGCTGGCCTAGATTCAAGTGAAATTTCTTTAAAATCAAAAATGGATCTTGAACAACAACGATTCCAAGTCAAAAAGGCAAACACAAATTTAATTCTAGTGGAACGCAGTCGCATTATGGTCATGGGGTAATCCACACTAACAAGAGATATTCAAGTAGACAACTGTGCAATTTGTCGTAATCATATTATGGATCTTTGCATCGAGTGTCAAGCTAATCAAGCGTCAGCTACAACAGAAGAATGTACAGTTGCATGGGGTTATCGTTGTTAATGTAGGTATTTGTAATCATGCTTTCCACTTTCATTGTATTTCTAGATGGTTAAAGACAAGACAGGTTTGTCCCTTGGATAACAGAGAATGGGAATATCAAAAAGTAATCATTGTTAATTCTAGTACGGTCGTTAATTCTATTCTAAATAAAGATGGTTTATATAACAATTCGGCATTATAATCATGGATCAGGTATTTCTAGACTGTGTTCCAAAATTGGATACTAGTTTGGGGCATTCAATCTTTACTTACAGATATGTCTTTAAGGTATTTTGCTATCTTGTTTGATACTTCTTTACATACTCTCTTTTACATTGCTCGCAGAGACTCGGCTCAACATTCATTAGATACGATTAGTTGAATATATAAAAAGTTACGCAATCTAATGGCTCTATTGAAACATGGAAAAACAGATCACAATTTTTTCCAACTAATGAGTGAAGCGCAATCGTCCTTGTTACTGAAAAAACAACTAGCAGGTAATAAAATTCTAATTAGAATTAACAAAGAAACCAGTGGATGGGTTCAGCGCTGGGTTATTGGATTCCAACCTGTACGAATGGGAAGTAATGATTATCGGACCAGAAGGTAGATTTATTGATTTACAATAGGTAAATATTATTAATATAGGTACACCATATGAAGGCGGTTTCTTTAAAGCCATTTTAACATTCCCAAGTGATTACCCGCAAATGCCTCCTAAAATGAAATTTACAGTACATATTTTTCTAATTCTAGTCTGAAATCTGGCATCCAAATGTACAATGTCCTAATATAGGTACATACTAATGGCGATGTATGTATTTCAATTCTGCATGCCCCAGGTGAAGATAAATACGGATATGAAGATGCTAGTGAACGATGGTTACCTATTCATACAGTGGAAAGCATTGTGCTGTCAGTAATCAGTATGTTGAGTGACCCTAACGACCAATCACCAGCCAATATTGAAGCTGCGGTAGTTTTTGTTAATGTAGAAACAATGGAGGGAAGATATCAAAGAGTTTAATAGAAAAGTACGAAGACTGGTTAGAAAAACTATTGAAGGAGAGTAATTTTTAATTAGCGGCTTTTATAATAAAAAGATTTGAATCTTGTAGTTTTAAAGCTGGAATTTGTTGACTAATGGTAGCCATTCAAACTGCCTCTTGCTCAGTATGCTCTTACAATGTACTTTTTGTTAATATGCTCTTACACTGTACCTCTAGTTAAAATCACTCTAACCAGCATCTCTAGGGAAAAGTGCTTTCACCAGTATCTAGCAGTTGGTATCCTGTGAAAGGTAAGAATGTCCCTGTTCCAGAGAGTTTAAAAGCACCTCAATTGGAACAGCTGCAGCAAAAAGAAAAAGGATAAATTACATATATTACTCTTCAAATTCTTCTATTGTCTTTACCGTCAATTGTAGAAATTCAAAAAAAGAATAAGCAGACGTCCGTAGCTCTTTTAAATTTTCTGATTTGAATTCAATATACAAAATGTTGTCTTTGGAGTAAATCAATTTACTGCAATGCGATTTGTAATCCTTGTCTACCTCCAGCACTCTATGGCAAATTTCAGCCTGGTTGTTGTTTTTAAATGGAATATCCAGAGTGAGATTGTGCATTTTCAAGAGAAATTTTTGACAAATCGAGTTTTTTACGTTGCAGGTTTGGTTAGTGACATGGGATCGTACAAGTGCAGACAATGTGCTGTTGAAAGGATTCAGAATATTAAAAATGTTTATCATATCCTTCTATTACACGTAGGAACGAACATATGGACTGGGAAAGCGTGCTGCCAGATTTGATAATTGATCAACGTAAATTTGGATCTAGTATTCTGATAGACAAACTTAAAATCACCGATCTATGAATGCGTGCATTTTTATTTAGCAATCAACATTGAAAATGGGCATGTAGGCGGAATTACAACTTGGGACAACGAGGCACAGTCACTGTATATCAGGTACTCGATAAGTTTTGGAAAATCTCCAAACAATTTACTGTTTCTAGTGGGTAAAGATACCATTGTAAATCAATCATGTGCAAGTCTAATTGATATTCGCGTCGTCTGCTGCGCAAATCATCGATTGTATTTGGCAATCAATTCCCTTTACCACTCGAAACTAACCATGTCTAGATCAATTCTTTATTGCAATTATTGAACTACACTAAAAAGAAAAGGGTGTTGCGGTTAGAGACAAAGCTGGAGCCAGTTAGTAGTAATAACTCTGATTGGAATTCTACTTTTGCAACATTGAAGCGATTTTTGAAATCAAGGGATATATTGATAATCAGGACCCGGATATCATTCAGTGCTTTCCGTCTAGACGAGTTTGATGAAAGATTTTGAGGTGTTTCAAAAGGGCTCCAAACGATACTACTCTATTGAAAGATGTCAGAGAATTATTTGAAATGACAATAAATTTTATCCAAAAGTAACTATTGGTAAATATTTGGAGCATAACGCAGATTTAGCAAAAGATGCACACTTTGAGTATCCTACAGTGAAGCTAAACAACAATACTGGAATGATTGTTTAATAGACCAGGTCCAGTGTCGCAACAACACCAATGTAGAAAAACAAATTGCAATGTTCTTGAAAGTAATTCAAAATCTATAGATTTATCAATCAATTTGTAATTTTGTACAAAATAATAAAGAGTGAAAACAATATCGTATCTGGCTTTCATTCTGTTCCAAAGATAGATGATATTTCGCGTATTTTCCCTAGAATTGATTTAAGTAGCTGTACAGACAAGTAGAAATGGCTTCATCTTACTCCTACTTATCCAGAGCCACGGAATTGTCTAGGGTTAGGTGTTTGTAGTT
Organism: Boothiomyces sp. JEL0866; assembly: GCA_027604345.1. NCBI lineage: Eukaryota > Fungi > Chytridiomycota > Chytridiomycetes > Rhizophydiales > Terramycetaceae > Boothiomyces > Boothiomyces sp. JEL0866. The sequence goes on along the minus strand of JADIIZ010000117.1, from coordinate 21,328 downwards.
TGCATCAAGATATTATTCATACTCGAAAATCTGCAAAAAGTAAAGCTCAAGAATTATAGAAGAGTATCAAATAAAACATTAATATGCGGAAGGAGGATATAGTGTAGATGCTTGATGTCTGTCAAAAATGACGTGTCCGTCAAACAATATACTTTGACAAACAAAATGGCAGACACCAAAAGTGAAAGGGTTCATAATGCTGTACACGACGATGCAATATGGTAAATTTATCTTACACTAGGAGACAAACCATTCGTTACGAATCCAATACTGCGAGTAATTGGCAAAAGAATTGGGGGTTTATGCAACAGGCAATGATCGAAAATGTAATTATTACTAATATAGCAAAACATTGCAAAGAGAGAGAATACATATAAAGTATCACATCGTCCTACACTTCCTGCAATTACTTCAAATGATAACAGAGTTACAGGGCTCCCATCAATCTTACCTCCAGGTTTGGACGATGAGAGAGATGGGATTGTATCAGATTGGATGTATACATCAAATATTCCTAGAATTATCAAATATAGGTACCCAGCAGAGAAATACAAGATGCCAACAACAACCTCGCATGAAATTGGCTGGCCATGGCAGAGCGAATCTGTAAGGCCTATAAAGAAAATAGGAAATACTATCAGCTACAACCGAACTAAAATACCTCAAGCCAGTAGTTTAGAAGTGTACGGAAAGCATGCGAGAGGTCAAGGCGATGTATTGAAATGGTTTGGAGGTAGGGAAGCGCTTCCTTGAAACTACAAGATAAATTGATTTATAATCTATTTGGATATTCAATTTTCAGTTTTTCAATTTTTTATTGTTGCTGAAACCATCTTTAAAATTCTTCTCGATGTTACTATAAACCCCCAGTGATCTTGCTCAGCGTGTGCAACTATTCCTTGGTGTACTTTCAAGTACTCTTGCAAGTGATCTTGGCTGTCTACATGATAATGAACTGTGAAATAAGCTTTGTTATCTCCTTCCTCCGACAGCCAATGCAGTCCAGCTAAATTAGATAAATTTACTTGGTTTGGGTTGTGAATAAACTACCGCATGAGTAAATCCTGATACCGTCTGGCAGACATTTAATGTAAACTTTTCCAACCATTCTTGGTATGCATCTGCTTTTGCTTTAGGGATCGAAAGGTTTACTTCATATATAATTGAATAATCTGGTATTGAGGCGGTGGAGACTTTCTTTTCCATTTGAAATTGAAAAAAATTGCATCTCCAACCACGCAGTCTTCAAATGAATGTAATCCTAACCACTGGACCAATTCGGATGTTGTCTTGATTTTCGAGATTCAAATTTTGAGCTATACATCATTGTAAAAAGTAATTTGTTTTTCTATATCAAATGCCAAGTGCAAAACATAACTTGAAAACAATTATCAATTTGATTTTGTTCATAGTATTACGTGTTTATTCGCCATTGGATGAAAGGCTACCGCCTGACCTATTTGCATCTTCCCTGACGGCAGCAAGTCGAGGGTTAGGAAGTGTTCCTTTTGGGGTAGTTGGAGTACTGAGTGAAGGACTCATTACACTTGATTTGATAATTCCATCGTCCTTTGAATTTTCTCGAACAAAAGTTTTCTTTTCGAAAGCAGCAGAAGACCTTCTCCTTCCCAGATATACGGCTGGCGGCGCTGGATTTACATCATCTTGAATCACTAATTTTGGAATCTCATCATTATTGCTTTGACTGTTAAGTTTTGGTTTAGCATTTGCATCTTTGATTGAAGTTCTTCTTCGTAATTTGCTCTCCATTTTTAGTCTTTTTTCCTCCCTCTTGAAATGCTTTTTTAAAAAGATAATCTTGTGCTTTTGCCCATACTTGACTTCTTTCACTTCGTTTTCTAGTGTATCAATATCAACTCCAAAATAGATCTTCATTTTGCCAAGTTTCTTTGATAAATCTGCATCTAATGATTCAGTATTTGGGGAGTAGCTTTCAAAAATAACGCTGGTTTCTTTTGCAAAGGCAGCAGCCATACCCATTTTCGTCGACATTGAAATATACGCTACGTCAGTCGCCATATTGATTTCAAACATTAAATACATCCACCACACGTTCATTGAACATACTGCCATTAAGATAATCAGTAAAACTTGAATAATTGTCATCCATACTAATGGGACATTAAAAATGCCGGCACCTACTTCCCCATAGTAGTTACAGTTTGCAATTAGAGTAGGATCAAATTGCATAAGCACATAATGCGCTGGAGTTGCAAGTGCAACGGAGATTCCTTTCCACATTTCAGTTTCATGATAGTAACCGTCAGGTAAAGTAGCTTCCGAAATAATATTCGAAAACGCAGCACCCTGACTTGGTTCAAATTCTCTCCCATTATAGACGTATTTTAGTACATCCTGATAACGACTTGTAAGATCATATTTATCGTCTGTCGTTTAATGTCCCCTTACCTTTGAGTTGGTCAAAAAACTCTATAAATGTCCTACCCGTGGATGCCCGTGCTTGAATGGTAGATGTGCCAACTTTAATTTCCTCTATACCGTTGATTGTAACCATCTGCCATTCGTCAGAAACAAAGGACATTCTGATATCCCCTTTTCCAAATTTAGTTATGAATGTACAATCCTGATATACACCAAATCCAATATCTACGTCAGATTGAATAGAAGCATTAGGAAGAAAGACAGTTATTTTCCCTTCCAAGATATTGTTGGTTTTCGAGCTTTCGGTTAACCAAACTTTTGTATAATTCGCTGTAATATTATGGGCTGGATATGGATAAGCACAAGATGTAAATATTGCGTAAGCAAATCCTTCCCCATCCATTGAAAATAACGGATATGGATTTAACATTGGCCATGAACTCCAACCGCCAATCAGTCCATCCTCCAAAGGTATTCCAAATTGATAAACCAAAGCAAAGTCAATATCCCCTTGCATAAAATCACCCAAATTTGTATAAATAGGTGAAGCAGTTGGATATGTTGCAGGAATACATTGCCCAGACATGAATAATGTCTCGGCGGGAACCCATTGATAATTTAGAGATAAGAATGACAATAGGATTCCCAAAACTACAGAAACAAAGAAAATAAATTGCCGAAGTCGTCCTCCAGGTGCATGACTGGACAGGTATCCTGACTGTATTTCGCTCACACTGGCACCTTTATGGGCGACCATAGAGCAAACTATTCCTTTATGTATGGACTTTAGCAATTGATTTCCACACATAAAGAGCAAGTGTCCAGATAATATAGTTCCGATATGGATGCCTGTGTTAATCTCAAGTACCATCATAAACATCGATGCTACGCAGCAATATACCAGGTATAAGCATTGTAGATGAAAAAATGAATATTGTAATAACTAAAAAGAAAGAAAATGTCATTATCAAGTTGAATCTGTAGCTGGCAAAATAGAATCTGATTTGCCTAACTGATGGCCACTCCCACATTATTTCTATCCTTTCTCTTGTTTTTATAATGAAATTCTTGTCTTCCTCATCTAGAGGCTCATCTTCAGAGTTTTCAGAAGATGCACGACTGTTTACACTCCCAGCTCTTCTCCGTAATTCAGAATTATTTCCTTTTTTGCCCGAATCACCTTGTACTGCAGTTTTGCTTGGAGCAAAAGTATAATCTAATTGATTTGTTTCTGATGGCGGTGCAAACGGATTGTATTCTTGATTTGGCAAAGTATCCTTTGTGAAGCTGGGACTTTTTACCATACTTAATTCAGGGGGAGCAAAGGGACTGCAAGAAAAATTTTCACTACTATTTCCAATACTGTCATTCAAATTTTGATGGCTTTCCTTCATTTCCTCATCCGCAACCAATACGTCGTTGGAAAAATGGATTGCTTTCTTCTCTAACCTTGTAGGCGAAGGCAGAGTTTCTCCAAAAGCGAAATAGTTTGTTTTCTGGTTGGTCGATTGTTGAATGTCTTTAGCAGATGCGCCTGGGGAGCGCAAATTGATAAAACGGCCACTGATTGGCTCATCTTCTGAAGATTCTTGCTTAACTGCTACCGAATTCATATCTACATTACAAGTATTAACTTTCAGATCACTTTCTGGCATATCGGAGTTGTGTCTGTGAGTTTCATTGATAAACTCTATTTGCTCAACCCTTTCTGGATTTTCAGCTAATAATTAAAATTATATACCTTCAAACGGGACACCCAATTCGGTTTCCAGGGGTTTCATATTCTCATCTGCAAAATGAATACCCCGTTGTTTCAGTTTTCCCTTAAACTCTGCAGCTAAAGGACTAGCACTAATTGGAGAGTTTGCATGAGATATTTCTCTTCCCTTTTCCGCCGAATTGGCTCTATTTCTGTGTCTGGGTTGTGGAGGAGTGAGGAATCCCTTATCTACTTTTGGATGTTCTTCCATTTCGACGCGTCAAAATGTGGAAAAAATAGTAGACAAAATGTCTACCATCCGATTTACTCTATTAGTGATCATTAGTTCCTTGGGAAATTAGATATTCTAAATTGAGTCAGAATATTCCGATCCCGTTACTCTTAGACAAACATTATAATTAATTCCAGTGACATTAGTGATCTTAGTTATCGTCAATCGAAAAGGCCTTGTAATCTAGTTATGAATAAATCAAAAAAAAATGAGATTTTGGAGGCTAAGGGGATTGAACCCTTGGCTTCTCGCATGCGAAGCGAGCACTCTACCACTGAGTTAAACCCCCCAAGAATGTAGGAACCGCCTCGATTTGAACCTGCGTCCTCGCGATCACAAAGGCACACTTTCGACTGTTCAGCCACACAATCTCGAAAATCCGAGAACCCTCTAATGCAAATCGAATGAAATAATTTATGAAAACTAATAATGGTGTTTTCCCTAAAGAAATAATGAATAAATAGTTGCTCAAATAGACTTACACTATATTATTCTTGCAATATTTATCATTAGTAGAAGGGTTACATATAACCAGATTTGCAGATCTTGGATAGACGAGTTTAGAATTACACTTGCCAAGCTTTTTACCACTACCTTGGGAATCAAGCAATGTAGAAAGTAATACTCAGCGAATCGCAACGTTAAAATCATTGTCTATGGGAAGAGCGATAAAACCTGTTGCACTGTGCTTTGCGGGATTGTTGCAGAATCCGCAGAGTCCAGGCCGCATCCAGCATAAAAGAGGTTTCTCTCTTTCATGTGCTTACTTAATCGACCCCACAAAGTCATGCGGCCAGTATAAAAAAGTTGCGAAAATAACAATTTTCAAAAAATTCTTTATGACTAGTGCAAAAGTGATTGATGGCAAGGCAATTGCAGAGTATTTCTATATGGTAACCGTAGCAAAATTAGAGCAAATCTTGCTCTTTCTGTGCAGGAGCTTGCCAAGATTAACGTAGTTCCTCAATTGGCAGTCATTCAAGTTGGCGATCGTCAAGACTCAAGCCAGTACGTTAGAATGAAACAACAAGCTTGCGCAAAGGTAGGTCAATGTTAAAAAAGATTGGAATGAAGTTCATCCATGAGATTGTCCCAAACACAATTACCGAAGGATCATTGCTAAATCTGATCACCAAAATGAATGAAGATGACTCCGTTCATGGGGTATTGGTTCAATTACCACTACCTGCTCATTTGAATGAAAAGATTATTACCGAAGCTATCTCTCCTCGTAAGGATGTTGATGGGTGAGTTTCCCAATAACACAGATTCCATGCGGTCAACATTGGAAAACTAGTAAAGAAAGATTCTTCACCAGACTTTGTTGCATGCACTCCCAAAGGTATCGTCGAGCTTTTGAAACATGAAAATGTTGAAATTGCAGGAAAGAGAGCTGTTGTAGTAGGTAGATCAAACATTGTCGGAATGCCAATCTCTCAATTATTACAGGCGCTAGATGCTACTGTAACAGTATGTCATTCTAGAACTGTTGGCATGGAAAATATTGTCAAGGATGCTGTAGTCTGAAATTAATATCAGGATATCCTTATTGTCGCTGCAGGAGTACCAAATCTTGTCAAAGGTTCCTGGATTAAGCCTGGAGCTGTAGTCATCGATGTTGGAACAAATGCTATTGAAGGTAACTTTCGATAACACAGATAGCACCAAGAAATCTGGTATTAGATTTGTTGGAGATGTAGACTACGAGTCGGCTTCTCAAGTTGCATCTTTGATTACTCCTGTTCCAGGTGGTGTAGGACCAATGACCGTTGCGATGCTTTTGCAAAACACCTTGGAATCAGCGGAAAGATACACCAAAGGATACAAGGCGCCAGTAGAATATCTATTCCCTGAACTAAAAACGCCTGTCCCAAGTGATATAGACATTGCAATGGCTCAAACACCAAAGAATATTCGCAAAATTGCAAATGAATTGGGATTGAGTTCTAGTGAATTTGAACCATATGGCCCATACAAGGCCAAGATATCTTTATCGGTATTAGAAAGACTTGGCCATCGTCACGATGGAAACTATGTTGTTGTTGCTGGTATAACTCCCACCCCTTTGGGAGAAGGAAAATCTACTACAACTATTGGTCTGGTTCAGGCTATCGGCGCTCACCTGAAGATTCCAGCGATTGCTTGTGTCCGTCAACCATCGCAAGGACCAACATTTGGTATCAAAGGTGGTGCCGCTGGTGGTGGCTATTCTCAAGTCATTCCAATGGACGAATTTAACTTGCATTTGACTGGGGATATCCATGCTGTAGTTGCAGCAAACAATTTGTTGGCCGCTGCAATTGACGCCCGTATGTTCCATGAAGCTACTCAATCAGATAAGGCGCTCTTTGATCGTTTGACTCCAGCAAAGAAAGGGGTGCGAACTTTCTCAAAAGTAATGTTAAAGAGATTACAGAAACTCGGAATCACTAAAACCAACCCTGACGATTTAACTCCTGAAGAGCAAGCTGCATTTGCACGATTAGATATCGACCCATCTACCATCACTTGGCAAAGGGTTATCGACACAAATGACCGATTTTTGCGTAAAATTACAGTCGGTCAAGGTCCACAAGAAAAAGGTCATACCAGAGAAACTGGATTTGATATTGCCGTTGCCAGTGAAGTTATGGCTGTTTTAGCTCTCACTACTGACTTGAAGGATATGAGAGAAAGATTAGGCAATATGGTAGTTGCTAGCAATAAGAAGGGTGAGCCAATTACTGCCGATGATATTGGTGTTGGTGGTGCTCTTACAGTTTTAATGAAGGATGCGATTAAACCAAACGTAATGCAAACTCTAGAAGGCACGCCAGTCTTTGTTCATGCTGGTCCTTTTGCCAATATTGCTCACGGAAATTCTTCAATCCTTGCTGATAGAATCGCACTTAAATTAGTTGGAACAAACAGCGATACTGAACAAAAAGGGTTCGTTGTAACTGAAGCTGGATTTGGAGCGGACATTGGGATGGAAAAATTCTTCAATATCAAATGTAGATACTCTGGATTGAAACCAAACGCTGTTGTCCTTGTTGCTACAGTTAGGGCACTGAAATGCCATGGTGGTGGTCCAGAAGTAGTAGCTGGCCGTCCACTTTCAGAGGTGTATCTTGAAGAAAATGTCGAGCTTGTTACCAAGGGCTGCTGCAATCTAATTAGACATATTCAAAACGTTCGCAAATTCGGAGTTCCTGTCGTTGTTGCTATTAACAGATTTAGCACTGACACTCAAGCTGAAATTGATGCTGTTAAAGCTGAAGCTCTTAAAGCTGGCGCTTTCGCTGCTGTCCCTGCAAACCATTGGGCTGAAGCCGGTGCTGGTGCTGTTGATGTCGCTAACGCTGTCAAAGAAGCTTGTGCTTCTCCGCAAGACTTTAAATTCCTTTACGATTTGGAATTATCAATCTATGACAAAATTGAAAAGATTGCCAAGGATCTTTATGGTGCCGATGGTATTTCTCTGTCACCATTAGCTCAACAAAAGATTGAAACTTATACAAAACAAGGATTTGCCAAATTACCAATTTGTATGGCAAAGACACACTTGTCGTTCTCCCATGATCCAAAAATCAAAGGTGCTCCAACTGGATTTACTATACCTGTCAGAGATATTAGAGCTTCCGTAGGCGCTGGCTTTTTGTATCCTTTACTGGGAGATATGCAAACTATGCCAGGCTTATCAACTCGTCCATGTTTCTTTGATGTTGATGTAGACCCTGAAACGGGTAGAGTTTATGGCTTATTCTAAATTCAATAAATTGTCCTCATGCTACAGTTTCTATAGTGAGTTATTCGTACGCACAAACTGAACACTTTTCCTAATGTGGTTACACAAGGCTTCGAGGTTCCACAAATGAAAATCCAAAAGAACAAAGAGGAAACTAAGCTTGATAAATTCTACAGGAGGATGGATAGTGCAAATCAATATCAGTTCATTTATATTCTATTGCATTGATTCACAAGAACGTTGGAGCGACCTAGCCTAAAAATGGGACGTGGCGGTCTCATTCCTAATTTAGAACAATCAAAGGACCTTTAAATTATAAATTTACTTTAAAGTAGAGCCAGGAGGGAAAAAGAAAGAAGAAATAAAATAAAGGAGCTTCGGAATCGATTTCACAAGTTGAATAAAGCCGTAGAGTCTCCTTTTCATTTCGAAACTATTGATAACCTTCTTTAGTACTTTTTCAAGGGACCCGGGCTCTGTGACCAGATCGGCGTCCTGAATATAAATGCTTTTATGGCTTCAATGCGTCTTTTCAGAAAATAGATTAAATGTTCGTAAACACCATCGTTTCACTCGCTGTCGTAGCTAACCAAGTAGCTGCCACCCAAGTTTTCCACCCAGTTTCACACCTTGTTAAGCGTTCAAAGACTTCCAACGGAGGAACTTACACTTATGGTCCAAACGGAAGACAATGCATCAACTCTCCTACTCCTGGAGATATTCCACAAACTAACCCAAACCCACCTCCAGCAGGTTCTGGCGGTTACGGTGGTAGTGCACCAGGCCCAGTCGGTGATGTTTACCAATCATTAGCTAATGCCATTGCCAACATTGATATGTCCAAGTTTGGTTCTGACGACCAATCTTGTCTCAACATGCACAACTACCTCCGTTCCCTCCTTGGTGTAGCTCCTTTAACCTGGAACTCTGACTTGGCTTCTCAAGCAACCAACTGGTCAAAGACCTGCGCCTCCCAAGATGTTCTTCACCACTCTGACTTGGCTTATGGTGAAAACGTTGGTATGACCAACGGAGAAACATACACCTGTGCTTCTGGTGTCTTGCGTTGGTTCGAAGAATACAAATCCTATGCTGCTGGTGTTCCTTCCAACTCTGAAGGATACCACGTATGGGGTCACTTTACTCAAGTTGCTTTCCCATCCACTCAACAAGTTGGTTGTGGTATGGCCACTGCTGCAAGTGGTGCTCAGTACCTTACTTGTGAATACTCCCCAGCTGGTAACAACGGAATTCCAGTTCCATTCACCTATATGGGTTAATCTTTTTCATAAATAAAACTTGTAGTTTCTTCAATAGAGTTTATTTCGTCATAGTATTTCTAACCGTGACTAGTGTCTGTACTTGTTTCGCATATGCCTATAATTCGGCTTTTCCAATTTCTTTCCTCGGACCCATTCTTCAATACTTTCATTCCAATAATTTCCTCTGAAATATTTTGACAGCATTGAACGAACAGAATATTCTGTTTTCAAGATGGGTATAACTTTATGGTTTCTCCAAGTCCAGATATTTTCAAATAGTGTAAGATGAAGCGGAAACATAAACGTAGGCTCATAAGAATGCGGAGATTTACATTTCAATTTACCGTCCTCCATCAACGCTAGGCCAGTGATATCCAAAAATATCCCAGTTTGCGTATCGATAAACCTTGCATCAATGACATTATTTCCCTGATGGTCACGATAAATCATGTATGGATTGACATTAATCAAGTATCTCCCAGCAATGATGGTTTGATTAAACTGTTGAAGCTGCAACAGCCCTTTTAAACTGGTTTGGATATCAATATCGTCATCCCAAGGCAAGACTTTTTGGTTCCAGTACCAGCCAATTAAAGATCCATGGGCAATCCAGTAGTCGATATCGTTGTCACTACAGAACTGTGAAAACACTGCAAAAATAGTTTTCATGCTCTCCATCAAATTGAACTTTCCAAATTGTCCATACTTCTCATCCAAATGGTGGCTTTTATTTGATTCTCTAAAGTATTTGATGATGGTTTGATTTTCAGGCGGACTAGGAAGCAAGTCTAGTTTAAAATCGTCGAGATTAATTTGCTTGATAGTTCCATTTGTCCAGCTATCGCGATTATTCAGTCGCATGATTTGTTGGACGTAGGGAAAAGTCTTTGGGAGGGCCTTCATATTTAGCAAGCGTTGAAACTCTCTTTCGTATGGGAGTCTTGATAGGTTTTCCAAGGCAGGTAGTTCATCAGCAGTTTGTCGTCTAACGAGTCTGTTTACAGTCAGTATCATTACTATAAAGAAGAGAATCTTTACAATTTTGCTCTTGCTCGTAGTTTTCATTATATTTGTCAAGTTGGATTACATAGTTTTACGTGACGGTCACTCTCCAAATCAAAATTCTGAAAGTAGACAACAAGGTGGACACTAACCATTAAAGAATAATATCAATTTAATCTAATTATAGTTTTATTTGACCTGTTTCAATCCAGCCCTTGCAATGAAGTGACGTATCATTCAAATGTGATAATGACGTTTGACAAAAAGTACAATCAGCTTCTACAATTTCCAAACTACATGGCAAACGTAACGACACCAGTCCAGTTTACAGCAATAGCAGATGCATTAGTACACGTCGCATACATAGTACAAACAGGAACAATAATCCTATCGTTATTTAATATACATTACGCTGTAACATCTTTCAAAGGCAAGGCATGGTTTCCATTTCAGTATATGGCATCTGTGCTCAATGTGGTAATTACAGCGGGGAATATTAGTCAAGCAGTAGTGTTTTTCGCAAGCTACCCTCAATTCGCAGCTCTAGTAGTGTCAAACATTACCCATTTTTTCACTTGCTTGGTGATATGGCTGACTGATATTGAAACACTGCGAATGCTGTTAATAGTCTTGCCAAATTGTTCGTCTACAATAGTGAATGGTCTACAAGTACTGGTGGTGATACTGTCAGTCGGTCTAAATGGAGGTAATTGATACTTATTATAGGACTATTATTCAAAGACAGCGCCTTTAACACTATAGCTGACGATAGCTTTTTTGCTCAGGTATTTGTTACTAATGAAAGTGGTATGGTACGACTGGTCTGGCATACAACATAATATTGTTTGTAGGTATGTTTCTAAAGGCAACCTATGTCTGGTATCGCATGCATTGTATACTGAAAGGCGCCAATTCATTTCAAACGCAGCAGCTGAACAACAAAATGCGCACTACGCTGCGGTATCATGCTCTGTACATACTGTTACTTGGTAGTAACTTGGCAATATGTGTGATCTCTTTCCAAGTAGATGATTCGATTGCCGGCTCCGTGAGGAATATTATTAGTACGAATTTGTATTCGTATTCTATATGTCTGTTTACTATACAGCAAAGAATCTATTTAATACTAAATCATACCCTAGGAATATTATACGCCGAATCCGTCAAGATGAACAAGAATAAAGAGACTAAAGCAGATATTGACGATTATTTGGATGACATGATTAGTCATGTCGAAGTAGGAACTAAACTGGGAGCGGGAACATCCAAATATGAAGGGGAAGAAGACATATGACTTGTAAATTACATGTATTTTGAATAAAAACATTTAAAACTTTGTAATCCCAATAAATATTCCACTAATCCAGAATCCCAACAATTATACTATGAGCTATTAAAATGTTTTTGTATTTAAATACCGAATTGCTGGCCTAGATTCAAGTGAAATTTCTTTAAAATCAAAAATGGATCTTGAACAACAACGATTCCAAGTCAAAAAGGCAAACACAAATTTAATTCTAGTGGAACGCAGTCGCATTATGGTCATGGGGTAATCCACACTAACAAGAGATATTCAAGTAGACAACTGTGCAATTTGTCGTAATCATATTATGGATCTTTGCATCGAGTGTCAAGCTAATCAAGCGTCAGCTACAACAGAAGAATGTACAGTTGCATGGGGTTATCGTTGTTAATGTAGGTATTTGTAATCATGCTTTCCACTTTCATTGTATTTCTAGATGGTTAAAGACAAGACAGGTTTGTCCCTTGGATAACAGAGAATGGGAATATCAAAAAGTAATCATTGTTAATTCTAGTACGGTCGTTAATTCTATTCTAAATAAAGATGGTTTATATAACAATTCGGCATTATAATCATGGATCAGGTATTTCTAGACTGTGTTCCAAAATTGGATACTAGTTTGGGGCATTCAATCTTTACTTACAGATATGTCTTTAAGGTATTTTGCTATCTTGTTTGATACTTCTTTACATACTCTCTTTTACATTGCTCGCAGAGACTCGGCTCAACATTCATTAGATACGATTAGTTGAATATATAAAAAGTTACGCAATCTAATGGCTCTATTGAAACATGGAAAAACAGATCACAATTTTTTCCAACTAATGAGTGAAGCGCAATCGTCCTTGTTACTGAAAAAACAACTAGCAGGTAATAAAATTCTAATTAGAATTAACAAAGAAACCAGTGGATGGGTTCAGCGCTGGGTTATTGGATTCCAACCTGTACGAATGGGAAGTAATGATTATCGGACCAGAAGGTAGATTTATTGATTTACAATAGGTAAATATTATTAATATAGGTACACCATATGAAGGCGGTTTCTTTAAAGCCATTTTAACATTCCCAAGTGATTACCCGCAAATGCCTCCTAAAATGAAATTTACAGTACATATTTTTCTAATTCTAGTCTGAAATCTGGCATCCAAATGTACAATGTCCTAATATAGGTACATACTAATGGCGATGTATGTATTTCAATTCTGCATGCCCCAGGTGAAGATAAATACGGATATGAAGATGCTAGTGAACGATGGTTACCTATTCATACAGTGGAAAGCATTGTGCTGTCAGTAATCAGTATGTTGAGTGACCCTAACGACCAATCACCAGCCAATATTGAAGCTGCGGTAGTTTTTGTTAATGTAGAAACAATGGAGGGAAGATATCAAAGAGTTTAATAGAAAAGTACGAAGACTGGTTAGAAAAACTATTGAAGGAGAGTAATTTTTAATTAGCGGCTTTTATAATAAAAAGATTTGAATCTTGTAGTTTTAAAGCTGGAATTTGTTGACTAATGGTAGCCATTCAAACTGCCTCTTGCTCAGTATGCTCTTACAATGTACTTTTTGTTAATATGCTCTTACACTGTACCTCTAGTTAAAATCACTCTAACCAGCATCTCTAGGGAAAAGTGCTTTCACCAGTATCTAGCAGTTGGTATCCTGTGAAAGGTAAGAATGTCCCTGTTCCAGAGAGTTTAAAAGCACCTCAATTGGAACAGCTGCAGCAAAAAGAAAAAGGATAAATTACATATATTACTCTTCAAATTCTTCTATTGTCTTTACCGTCAATTGTAGAAATTCAAAAAAAGAATAAGCAGACGTCCGTAGCTCTTTTAAATTTTCTGATTTGAATTCAATATACAAAATGTTGTCTTTGGAGTAAATCAATTTACTGCAATGCGATTTGTAATCCTTGTCTACCTCCAGCACTCTATGGCAAATTTCAGCCTGGTTGTTGTTTTTAAATGGAATATCCAGAGTGAGATTGTGCATTTTCAAGAGAAATTTTTGACAAATCGAGTTTTTTACGTTGCAGGTTTGGTTAGTGACATGGGATCGTACAAGTGCAGACAATGTGCTGTTGAAAGGATTCAGAATATTAAAAATGTTTATCATATCCTTCTATTACACGTAGGAACGAACATATGGACTGGGAAAGCGTGCTGCCAGATTTGATAATTGATCAACGTAAATTTGGATCTAGTATTCTGATAGACAAACTTAAAATCACCGATCTATGAATGCGTGCATTTTTATTTAGCAATCAACATTGAAAATGGGCATGTAGGCGGAATTACAACTTGGGACAACGAGGCACAGTCACTGTATATCAGGTACTCGATAAGTTTTGGAAAATCTCCAAACAATTTACTGTTTCTAGTGGGTAAAGATACCATTGTAAATCAATCATGTGCAAGTCTAATTGATATTCGCGTCGTCTGCTGCGCAAATCATCGATTGTATTTGGCAATCAATTCCCTTTACCACTCGAAACTAACCATGTCTAGATCAATTCTTTATTGCAATTATTGAACTACACTAAAAAGAAAAGGGTGTTGCGGTTAGAGACAAAGCTGGAGCCAGTTAGTAGTAATAACTCTGATTGGAATTCTACTTTTGCAACATTGAAGCGATTTTTGAAATCAAGGGATATATTGATAATCAGGACCCGGATATCATTCAGTGCTTTCCGTCTAGACGAGTTTGATGAAAGATTTTGAGGTGTTTCAAAAGGGCTCCAAACGATACTACTCTATTGAAAGATGTCAGAGAATTATTTGAAATGACAATAAATTTTATCCAAAAGTAACTATTGGTAAATATTTGGAGCATAACGCAGATTTAGCAAAAGATGCACACTTTGAGTATCCTACAGTGAAGCTAAACAACAATACTGGAATGATTGTTTAATAGACCAGGTCCAGTGTCGCAACAACACCAATGTAGAAAAACAAATTGCAATGTTCTTGAAAGTAATTCAAAATCTATAGATTTATCAATCAATTTGTAATTTTGTACAAAATAATAAAGAGTGAAAACAATATCGTATCTGGCTTTCATTCTGTTCCAAAGATAGATGATATTTCGCGTATTTTCCCTAGAATTGATTTAAGTAGCTGTACAGACAAGTAGAAATGGCTTCATCTTACTCCTACTTATCCAGAGCCACGGAATTGTCTAGGGTTAGGTGTTTGTAGTTTGCATCAAGATATTATTCATACTCGAAAATCTGCAAAAAGTAAAGCTCAAGAATTATAGAAGAGTATCAAATAAAACATTAATATGCGGAAGGAGGATATAGTGTAGATGCTTGATGTCTGTCAAAAATGACGTGTCCGTCAAACAATATACTTTGACAAACAAAATGGCAGACACCAAAAGTGAAAGGGTTCATAATGCTGTACACGACGATGCAATATGGTAAATTTATCTTACACTAGGAGACAAACCATTCGTTACGAATCCAATACTGCGAGTAATTGGCAAAAGAATTGGGGGTTTATGCAACAGGCAATGATCGAAAATGTAATTATTACTAATATAGCAAAACATTGCAAAGAGAGAGAATACATATAAAGTATCACATCGTCCTACACTTCCTGCAATTACTTCAAATGATAACAGAGTTACAGGGCTCCCATCAATCTTACCTCCAGGTTTGGACGATGAGAGAGATGGGATTGTATCAGATTGGATGTATACATCAAATATTCCTAGAATTATCAAATATAGGTACCCAGCAGAGAAATACAAGATGCCAACAACAACCTCGCATGAAATTGGCTGGCCATGGCAGAGCGAATCTGTAAGGCCTATAAAGAAAATAGGAAATACTATCAGCTACAACCGAACTAAAATACCTCAAGCCAGTAGTTTAGAAGTGTACGGAAAGCATGCGAGAGGTCAAGGCGATGTATTGAAATGGTTTGGAGGTAGGGAAGCGCTTCCTTGAAACTACAAGATAAATTGATTTATAATCTATTTGGATATTCAATTTTCAGTTTTTCAATTTTTTATTGTTGCTGAAACCATCTTTAAAATTCTTCTCGATGTTACTATAAACCCCCAGTGATCTTGCTCAGCGTGTGCAACTATTCCTTGGTGTACTTTCAAGTACTCTTGCAAGTGATCTTGGCTGTCTACATGATAATGAACTGTGAAATAAGCTTTGTTATCTCCTTCCTCCGACAGCCAATGCAGTCCAGCTAAATTAGATAAATTTACTTGGTTTGGGTTGTGAATAAACTACCGCATGAGTAAATCCTGATACCGTCTGGCAGACATTTAATGTAAACTTTTCCAACCATTCTTGGTATGCATCTGCTTTTGCTTTAGGGATCGAAAGGTTTACTTCATATATAATTGAATAATCTGGTATTGAGGCGGTGGAGACTTTCTTTTCCATTTGAAATTGAAAAAAATTGCATCTCCAACCACGCAGTCTTCAAATGAATGTTCATACCTCATAAGCAAGTGTATTCTAACTTTAAGAGTTTCGCATTCCATATTAGTATGGTGGCTCAAACAATGGTGAGAAGTAGCACCTATTCATTGTTAAACTTGATTCCAAACGAGTAGTAGTCAAGTTTAGTTTCAACGATACGTTTCCTTTCAGCTGGCAACTATGTGGTAAGAGGGAAGGTTATCGAACGTTTCATCCGTTTCGGGAACCTTTATTTTTAATTAAGAACGGCAGATTTACTCATATTTAACATTTTCCAGAAAATCCCGATTGCTTCAGAGATTCCTAATTAGTCTTTTATCACCCTCTCAATCTCTCTAGGTGAGTAATAGGTGAATAATATTTGTTGCCCCACCTGATGAATGGAAAACGAACCACCAAATTTGTAGAATAGTTGGCCAAGCCACAATAATTGTGAAGCCTACTTTTCACGTAGTAGAATAGGAATAGAGGAAAACTTTAAGGGAAAAAATCGGGGAAAGATTCAAGGGGTTGATATCGTCATTTAAATAACAGTTTGATTCATCTCAAAACCACACTCCTCGGTTTAGGGGACAAAAAGGTCCCTTTCTGGTGACTATGGTGATGGTAAAGGACTTGCATGGATCGGGGCCTTTTATTTTTGGGTTTTCGAGTGCGATGCAAAATTGTAAAATCAGGACGGGTATTCATTATTGTTGTTCATGAAGAGGTGGAGAAAATACAAATTAATTTTTAGAAAGGTTTGGCGTTTACCAACGGAGATTGAACGTATTTTTTTTCCTCTGCAACAAATTGACTAACCGCAATGTGGCACCGGAAAGGCACATAGATTTCCATTTAAATAAGGCAAGAAAAAAGTTCATCCTCAAATTAATTTAATGGCTCCAGCTAACGACTTTGCGCAACAATTAGAAGGAATTCAAGATTCCGAAAACTATATACTCGTCACTGGTGGTGCTGGCTATATCGGTTCTCACACCGTGTTGGAACTCTTGAACGAAGGTTTCAAAGTAGTTGTTGTGGACAATCTCATCAATTCCACTCAAGAATCATTGAACAGAGTTTTGAAGCTTGCTCCTAGAGGATCCGAACTCCATTTCTTTAAGGTTGACATTTGCGACAAGGTCAGCTTGGAAAAAGTTTTTGCTGATTTCAAAATTGATGCGGTCATTCATTTTGCTGGGTTGAAGGCAGTCAATGAATCTATTTCCATTCCGTTGCGTTACTATGCAAACAACATCACTGGTACATTGATCCTTTTGGAGTGCATGGATGCAGTCAATTGCAACAACATTGTCTTCTCTTCTTCGGCGACAGTTTACGGAAACCCAGATGGTTTTGAGGCTTTGGATGAAAATCAGCCAACTGGTCCAATCAACCCATATGGTCAGACTAAGTTGATGGCTGAAATTATCATTGAAGACTTTTGCAACAGCAAAAAGGTCATGAATGCAGCTATTCTTCGTTACTTTAACCCAATTGGTGCTCACGAATCAGGAATCATTGGAGAAAACCCTCTCTTGCCACCTTCAAACTTGCTCCCGTGTGTCACTAGAGCCATGTTACATGAAAATAGGCCGTTGCATGTCTATGGAGATGATTACGACACTCATGATGGAACTGCTGTTCGTGATTATATCCACGTTGTTGACTTGGCTCGTGGACATGTTGCCGCTTTGGAAAAGTTGCTACAAGATACTCCTGGCTGTATGATTTTGAATATGGGTAATGGCCGTGGTTACTCTGTAAAGGAGGTTGTTGACCATATGCACAAAGTCACTGGTGTGTCAGTGCCACATGTCCTAACTAACCGCCGTGAAGGTGATGCTCAATACGTTGTTGCTGATCCTTCCAAGGCACTTAACTTATTAAACTGGAGACCAAAACATGACTTGACTGCAATGTGTCACTCTGCATGGAAATGGCAATCAAACAACCCAAAAGGTTATGTTGTTTCTGAACAATCACACCCAAACCATTAAATGATTCTTGTTTTTAGTTTTCAATAAAAGTATAAAATCCAATCCATTTTTTGTGCAAGGATCTTTTTTTGCCTCACAGCCGTCAATAAAATTGTGAGTCTGTGGGAAGCCAAATTTACGGCAACTTTTCCCAATGGAAATTATTGAAAATTATTGAAAAAATTTAAAGTATTTAAAGTTTGTGGATTTTGGTATTATACCAACCATGATTTCCTTTTACTTTTTCGATTTTATGACATTTTAAACTGTATTTCAAGGGTGGAAAATAGCCAGCTTCAAGATGAAACTAATTACTATGCTTATATCTGCCCGTTCCAGCGCTGTGGCAAGGTAGCAATCAGAGGTTAAGGTTAACGAAACTCAATAGTTTGCAAAGTATTCTATAAACTTCATATGAAGTAGTCGGTGATTTGATTATTCAAGTACTTTATATGTGGCATTATTCGCTCATTCTTTGTTCAGAGTTGACTGCTAAGCCAATGGGTCGTTCATCAATCTCTGCGTTGGCCGCAATATGCTAATTATGATGTATTCATAAAGTAATAACTATGGAATATTTAGTAAAGCGTTGATTGCTTTTGGTTATTGTGATATTTGTGTAAAAGTGTACAGTAAAAAATAAACAAGAAAAAACCAGAGTTATACTAAATGGCAGTGCCACTCTCTTTATCAGTGTAAAGTAACCGCAACAGAGTGAATCGACTCCGTCCCCAATATATTTTCTAGTCCCAATTCAAACGGTCCACTCTTGGCCGCTCTCATATGGTGATTTACCCTGACTATGGTCAATCAGCTAATGGAAAATATACCATAACAACTGGCGGCGACTGTGCGACAAAAGTAAGATAATTTACTATATTTTCAAATATAACACGCTTGAATCATCCAGGAAGAGTGACAATAGGCAATCCTAAGTGTCAGACCGATCCAGACTTTTCAAAGCTCTTGAAAAAATTCTAGCCACACTATTAACAATAAAACGCTGTTCTTTTATTCTTTTTTTTAAAGTAATTTAGGATTTTTGATGTGGTACAGCCGGTTGGAGGGGTCGGCTGAGTTCCCTTCTGTTTTCGTTAATCAAAAAGAACGCCCCTCCCCTATTTAAACCAATTGATTACTCTCCACTGTACTATGCGTTCAATTTCATCCGAGTCGTTATCTTCGATCGCTTCTGATTGCTCTACATCTTCTACTATTACACATGCGCCATCGCTAAGGACGATAACATCGCTTAGGTCAATGAATTCATTTTCTACAATCAAAACAGATGCAACAGTAAAAGAGTCGCCTTTTGTATATCCTACTTATGCAGAAAGCGAACCAGATACAGAATTAATGTCCCAGTTTAGTTCTTTTTCGCTGCGATCATCCCCATCAATTGCTTCGTTCAAATCATCAAGCAGCTGTAGCGATGAAGAGGATTATATTAGTACTTACTTTGAATCAGATCCATTGGTCACCATCCAACAATGTAAAGCACCTGGTGGTCAGTATAGATTATTAACTGTAAATAAGCAATAAATTTGATTTTTTAATTTATTTACTTTGGTGCAACATAAACTGATTTCCATATTTGATGGGCAGAGCACTACGTCATACTCGTAAAAGACAAAGGCGGATGGCGTGTATTCCATGTTGCTATACAAGGCTGATGCTTGATCCCATTTCGGAATGTGAACAGACAGTGCCTCAGTACAGTACAACGCTGAGCACAATTGATTGTAACAAATTACAATTATATTACACTTGAAATTTCCGTTCCTTCTCCACCCTTGTATGGAATACCAATGAAATTCCAATTCAATGGCGAATCTATATTCTCTTTTCTACATTAGGCACAATTACATTTCTTGTCCCAAGAATCTGATTAAGACCTGCAGATTTAACACACCTTTTCGTAAATCAGTAACTCTTAGACCAACTAGGTTAAGCAACTGTTCAATATCCTTGTTCAATAAAAATACGCTGTATTCAAACGAGGGATGTTTGTATAATGGATACCTGAATTAGAGAAAAGTACTCGCTAACGGGAAACAGTGAAATCGGATCATGAATAGAAGACCTAGATGATTTGATTGTAATTGGGTATCGAAGGGGTATATTCAAATATACTGAAATCATCACGACCAAGTGCGCCAGGTAACCCAATCCCATAGCTATACCTTCTTTGGTTCCTTTCGATAAATGAATTGAACGAACACAATCATTCGCTAGTGGGTAAATGTAATCCAATTCCTTGATTAATTGAGATTGACGTTTATAAATCCTGGTATAAACAGTATGCATTTGCTTCCTGAATTAAAATTGATTACTTTGTGAGTTCTAATCCAATCTGCGAAGAAGATACCACTTGCCTCTGCTTTGCTAGCGAAGCCACCATCTTTGACAATTGCTGCTTCCTTTCTAATAGCGTCTTTTTCTTATTTGCCAAATCCTGCTTTCTGAAATGTAAATTCTGGGTTTTAAGGAGTAGATTAGACTCTATCTCTACTACTTTTTTAGAATTTATGGGCTGAATTAGCAAAAAGTACATTCTAGGGTCAAAAATATCATGTACAATGAGCTCAATTGGTAAATCATGCTCTCGTATATTCTACTACTCAAACTAAGATTACCTCCTCTATTTCCTGCTCCAGAGAATCCAAGATTTTTCTCTTTTCAATAATCTTGTTCAACTGATCAAGCGTAAACGATCTAGCAGCTTTTCCTTGACTACTTCCCTTCCCTATCGTTCCGGAACCTACAGCAACATCTTGTTCCACCTCACCTAATACATACAATTTCTGATTGAAACAAAACACCAACTGCTCTTTACAATCTTCTCGCCGCTCCTTCAATTGTCCTAGATCAATGAAATGTGAAATTTCTTTATCATCGAATTTTAAGCATAATGAAAACTGCCCTTGTTGTAAATCAAATACAAATCTGGGGTTCGCGGTTTTCGCAGCTTTCAATTCCAATATTGTTGATTTAAATTCCACTCGTAACGTAAATGATGATATTTTCCCTATATTTTTGTACACCAAGTACTCGAAATTATTCCTGGTGGGGAACATGATTTCCCGCAAAAGATTTAAAGGTTAAATGAAAAAAATATTGTAGTGATAAGAAAATTACAAAGTAAGGGGCGTGCATAACTACATTTTATTTGCAATTGCTTTTATGACAGCAGCATTGGCTTCGCCTGTCTCGGCGACCATTCTGGTAAA
>JADIIZ010000116.1:0-36153 GCA_027604345.1 Boothiomyces sp. JEL0866 | reverse complement strand
TGTGCAGCTCTGTGCAGCTCTGCGCAGCCTGTTTCAGTGCTTTTCCGTCTTGTCCGATGCATCTACCGTCAATGTGAATTTTTACTAGCTCGTCTCACTCTCAAATATACTCTCAGCACTGCTATTGCATTATCTCGCATTGGCGTCTCTGCAGCATACTTTTACAAAATCGTCCCTGCAAAGCCTGCACCAAACGAAAGCTGTGTGTCTGGCGACCGCGAATATGCTGCTCTCACCGCTGCCGAGGCTGTCGTTGCTCTCCAATTCATGTTCTACTCTCGCGTCACGTGATATTGTCTGTTGCGCAGGGGCATTTTCTCCAAGCAAATGCATGTTGCTCTGTTTGCGCCTTGCTCCGTTTCCACCGCCAGCTCCGTTGCTCTGTCTGCGCCATTTCGCCGTGTGCATCGTTCCGGCGAGTGTGAAAAAAGCATAGTAGTAGACTTGAACGGCTGCCCAAAATGGAACATTTTTCAGCTATATAGTTTCCTGCGCACTCTGGGCTTCAGCTACGGCCATACATAGATGAAAATACCGGATCCCGTCCGATCTCCGAAGTCAAGCATCTAATGGCGACGTCAGTACTGTGATGGGGGACCGCACGGGAATACGTCGTGCTGTAGTTTTTTCTTTTTCGAGTTCTCTTTGTTACTATATCTTTGTTTATTATTTTGTTGTTATTTTTGTTATTTTTGTCTGCTGTTTATTATTATTTCTAGTTTTAGTACTGCTTTTTCTCGCGCACGCTCTACTGTATCTGGTAAAAAATTTTCTTGCTGCTCAGAACCACCCTCAACTACATCCACTCTACATTGTCAAACAGTACATGCTACACTGCGCACATTACACTTCCAAAACCCCCTCAACTACATCCACTTTATCCACTTGCACATCCTCAACATAACATTGTCAAACAGTACATGCTACAGCTGCGCACATTACACTTCCAAAACCCCCTCAACTGTACTCTACTTAACCACCCTCAACCGGTCCGTCTTGTCCACACTTGTCTGCTTACTCCAAAACCACCCTCAACTAGCCTCCCTTGCTCTAAAACGCCCTTCTTCGGCAGCACACCGTCACCACTTCCACCATCACTACTTGCACGCTACTCCAACAACCAAACCACCCAACCACCACAAACAAACACCAAACAACCAACCACCACAAACCCGCAAAAAGCACCCTCAACTCCCCCTACCCTGGAATTAAATCAAAGAAAAGAGGCTTAATCTCAGCAGATCGTAACAACAAGGCTACTCTACTGCTTACAATACCTCCTTCTATCCAAGTCGTATGCTCAAGATTTCTCCTCTTCAATATATCGCTTGCTATCATCGGCCCCTGCACAGCGCTTCCGCCTGCAGTCAACGCCAACTATGATGCTCGGCCCGGAGGCCTATTCGTAATCTATACACAGAAGAGGGCAGTATCGTCGCTTTCTAGCATGGATTCCGACTTAGAGGCGTTCAGCCGTAATCCTACGCATGGTAGCTTCGCGGCACTAGCTTTTCAACTAACCGCAAGCCAAGAAAGTGACCCAATTTCAAACTTTTCAGCAAGAGTTGGACCCGCTTTGAGAGGAGCACGTAGCAAGCTTTGCAACAGACTACAGTTCAACTCTTGTATAGACCCGATAGCAACGCAAATATATCGAAAAGTCTTGAGCGTACTACTCAAGAGTGGTAAGCTTTAACCTCTGAATGTCTTGTTTTCAATCCCTCATTATACGTTTTTGTCTTTTTTGACTGGCAGTTGTTTTTCTGTGGTTTTTTTTGCTCAAATTGGCTGATGAGTAATTTACAGTTTTTCATATGTGAGATTGCTCATATGGGTAGTATTATTGCTATTTTGCTTGCTGATTTTGTGCCCATGATATCTATCCTTTCACTTGGTATTATTTTGAACAATTTTTTTGCTCAATTTTTCTGTTGGAAAAACTTGTGCTTTTTGAATGGCAGCGTTTTTTCTTTCAATTTATTCCCCCAATTAATCTCAAACCTCAGTAATCCTTTAGTTGAGGGTGGCAATTGCTATTGTGGAAAGACAAGATAATATGGTAGAGATTAGCCCGACAATGTATTTATTTATGAATAACTTGTTTCAACTTTAACGCATCTTTAAACAATGCATCTCCAAAACCAGCTAGTACACTCTCCAAAGCAGCCAATTGCTGTTCTTTTGGAATACTTTCCTTCATTTCTACTTCAGGAGCTACTGTTTTTTGTGGTACTTTCTCTATCACAGTCTTTTTCTTTTTAGCAATGTGCAACAGGTATTCAAGAGAATGTCGAGTTGCGTTTCTTTTTACGACATTAACTGGCGGTGTTGGATACCACTTGCCTTCCATTGTTCCTTTTACTGGAACATGATACTGTGGTCTTTGGTTTTGCAACTAGATTAAAATACTAATACTTTTTGAAGTTGATCTCTGGTAAATTTTGGTGCATTGTCTTCGTCTCTTCTTCTTTTTGGTTCAGGTTGAACATGCTCCTGTCCAAGAGCAGCTCGAGTCGGTACTATTGGGGTAGGATGCAACTCCAATTCAACCTCAATATTCTTCACTTTTTCAGGTAAACATTGGATCCAGTTTTTGATTTTCGATACTGTTTTGGCATTTTCATTATATCGCGATTCGCACACATATACCTAGATTAGCTACAGTTACATCTTTCTTGTCAAAGCCTTTAACAGTCCCTTTGACAAAATCACGATAAAACAATACAAAGCATTTGCCCAATATTTCAGAATCTTCATATCTCTCCAAGTGATTCGTCTTGAACACTTCCTGCAACATGAATTTTGTATTCTGCTTAGCAACTATTTGATTTGGTCTCAAGAACCAGCAAACATTAACTCCTTGTTTCTCTGTTTTTTCGTCTTTTCTACGTTAATTCAAGTTACTCTTGCCAACATGAAAATACCTGTCCAATAGTAGGGCTAGATTCATCCTCTGGGTTTTTAATGTAAACAAAATCCCCAATCTTGTAAACTACTTTTCCAACAGTTATTTCCTCCATATCATCTCCTGCTTTTAGTCAAAAAGAACCTTGATCAAGCAACACTTCATCGTTGATTTCTTGTAATAAAGATTGCAGCTCTTTTGCTGCTTTATGATTTTCAGTGTCACTGCCAAATATTTGACACGTGTTGGAAATCAACAGCTGGATATCTTGTTCAAACTCTGCCAAATTTGTATATTCTTGATTTCCGTGCTTTTCTCTAATCATTGACAGAGATATTGGGGTTTCTAGTTTATCTTCTGGCAAATCATCCAAAATTTCGTATGAATCACTATGTTATATACAGTTACCACTTGTTCATGAAATTATCAATTTGCTGATAGATTTCCTTCATTTGCTTGTATTTTTCCAAATATTCTTCGTAAACTCCCAATAGCAGCTGGGCTTCTTTAAAAACCGCAGATCTGCGAGAATTAAAATTACTGGCATTTTCTACAATCGCTGTAAGCTCTTTTTTCAGATCAACTGGCTTGTTTTGCATTGGTCCAAGCTTATCTTTGATGGTAGAAAATGAAACTGGGTTGGTAATCATTGTGTAATACTCCTTGTTTTCTTTTGATGGTAGATGAACGAAATTCTCAAATAGCAGCTTTCCACTATCATTAGCTCCAGTTACTTTTTATCTACATGCTTTTCGAGTGATTCCAAGATCCACTCTTGTTGAGATTTCATTTCAAATCAGAAAAATCAAAAATTTTAAAAAAGTGTTTTTTTAAGAAAGGTCCATATCTTCAACTACTACCAAGTCTCTGATTTTGCTAGTCAAAATTTCTATATTAGTGAATCTTACTTGTGGTTCCTCTAGGATATTTGTAGCTATTTTCTTTTTGCCCACGCTCGTTTGGTTTTCCATAGTTGCGCAAGTATTCTACACCGTCTTTAGTAATGACGGTAACATCCACATTACTACCAGATCCCAAATCATTGAAAATACCTGCTTCGATAGCATCTTGCACTAGCTGGATAGCTTGTTCTTTCTACATTAGTAGTAAATACTTCCATATCTTTTTTCCAGCCATTTTCAAAGATAGCCATTGCTGCTAATGAACCGGATCCCATAGTAACGTATGGCAATTTATCTGTTGATCCGTGAGGTGCAATAGTGTATAATTGAGGTCCATTTATATCGTATCCACCCAGGACCAAAGCAGCACCAATGTTGCCTTGATATTTAAAAAGCATTTGTTTCAACATGGTCATTGCAGTAACTACTCGCGCTTGTCTACCAGTTTGTAATCGATGAAGTTCAAGTTTTGAAGAAATCAAATTAGTAGAAAATTCAGTATCTGCAGCAGTACCAGCACCACAACAATACATATTTGGTGCTAGATAATGGATCTTTTCACAATTTTTATCAGCTACAATTGGTCCTTCGGTTGCTCTGGTGTCTGCACCAAGAACAATTCCATCTTTGTAAATCAATCCGACAATTGTAGTTCCGGTACTGGTTGCTTTTGGTGGTTTGTGTCCCTGTTGTTCTAGCTGAATGTTTCTTGTTAATATGGTTGTACCTGGTGTGGTTCTCGAATGAAAATCCTCCTTTTTCAAGATTGGCAGGCATATTTTGACAAGGGTAAATTTTCACAGATAAAAAATATATTTGACTTGCTCCTCTTGCGCTAGTAACCTCCAACTTTCTTATGATATAAACCATGGTTAATTTGAGATTATTAATCTATGGCTCCTGATCAAAAGTAGCGTACCATCGTAACTTGGCAAGTGCCAGTGTTAGTAATCTTTACTTTTGATAATGCTGCAGTATCTCTATTAAGCTGTAGTATCTCTATTAAGCTGCAGTATCTCTATTAAGCTGTAGTATCTCTATTAAGCTGCAGTATCTCTATTAAGCTGCAGTATCTTTATTAGGCTGCAGTATCTCTATTAAGCTGCAGTATCTCTATTAGGCTGCAGTGTCTCTATTAGGCTGCAGTATCTCTATTAGGCTGCAGTACTGGTCTACGGTTACTCTGTAGTAGATAATATCCGCCTTTGCAAAAGCAAGTTACTAATAAACGGTATCTGAACAGTAGTAGAATTTATTAAATCAAGTGCTTCTTTTTAAAGTAAGAGTGCAGGTACCACACTTGCCATCCACCAACTACAACTAGAACCAAAAAAGTCATTGAACTGAAATTAAAGACTCGCTCCTTGGTTTGTTCATTAATCAAGTTTAGCTTAGTATCTTCTTGCTCATAAGTGTTCATCTCGACCAAACTGTCAGTAACCACTTGCTGCAACCAGGATAATTCCCTGTCGTATTCACTGAATTTCCCTTTGAATTCGTTTTCATCTTTTTGATGAGAAGTTTCTACATGTAAAAATACTGGCCGCTTTACTTCACTGTAACCTAGATTAAAAATAATTACTGTTTGTGGAAATTGAAGTGAAGCAATATTTAACATTTGCATCTACATGTGTGGTAAATGAAAACTTTTGGTTTCCGTAGAGATTGTTTTTGCTGTAGTGCTTGTTCATTAGTTGTGTGCTGTCGGTAATCAAGAAATCTACTTGCAATCCATCTCTGTTTGGACAATCCACTTGACCTTTGACTAGAGTGTCCTTTGGGATAAACTGTTCAAAGCAGCGGGTTTGCTGATCTTTAGGACTGGTCAATTCGAATCTGAGACCGGATATCGCTTGTATCAAATAAAACAAGAGCATGATGTGATTGAAAAAAAAGCAAACCACAATTTGAAAATGTATGTTTGATACTGGTCATTTAAAGCACTACTGTTTAATACTCTGTGCTTATGTAATCAATAATTGTAATAGAGTATATGCTTGCTTATGTAATACATGGATTGCACATGCAATACGTATCCTTGGAAAAGTAATATATATATGCTGCTTATGTAATCATAGCTCTCTATTAAAAAAGTATCTGTTGCTCATGCAAGTATATGCTGGTCCTATTGTTAAACAACCCACAAAAGGATTTAAATTGAAAAATATTATATATTTATCTTCTTGACCGTTCTCTACGAGGAGAACGACGTGGGCTACGGCTACGACTGCGACTGTATCTTTTTGGAGAATATCTTCGAGGACTATATCTTCTAGGACTGTACCGTCTTGGACTGTATCTCCTAGGACTACGGTATCTAGTACGTTGTCCCATGTACTGTCCAGGAGTGCGTTCATGTCCGCCTTTAGTAATTGAATAATCAACTCTTATATTACGCTCATTCACTTCCTGTATTAACTGATTTTACTTTGCCATCAAGCGCTTCTTTCGCTTTAGTTGCTTCGTCTACTTTTTCAAAAGTAATAAACCCAAACCCTCTAGATCTGTTGCTCTACAATTAACAGGAAATACTCGTTGATCATGGACAATCAAGCACTTTTCGATTTTCCCATACTCTTGGAACAATTCCTTCAAGTCTTCTTCTTTAGTGTAAATGGAGAGACCAAAAACACCAAGGACATTTGAAGGTTCGGCTTGTTGCTTATTAATAATAGAATACTTGACGTTTTGCCGGTCTGCGTTAAATCAAACTCACCTTCGTGGAGATCTTGACCTTGATCTGGAATATCTGGGTTAGATTAATTATACTTTTCCTCTCGCATCATTACTAAATTTCAGAAAAAAAAAGATTTGGAAAAATGCAGAGAATAAAATGGTTCGACTCTCCGGCAGACAATTCAGATTACTTGGAATTTTTGAAATGGAAGGAATACTGTAATCCTACAGATACATGGTCTACTCTGCCCTTTAGATATGACAAGGATGGGCCATTAATTATACCACCACGGTTACCATTTTCAAAATATACTGAAGAATATTCTTCATCAGATTTTGATTCTTCTGATAACGAGAAACCTGAATTCTCACTGTTGAAGCAAAGAAAACTACGATCCCTGGTTACTGGATTAAGAGATAGACAAACAATTAATAGAGCAATGTGCTTTTGTATTAGGTATGGGAACAGTGCTTCTGAAATCATTGATATTCTTACAAGTTCAATAATCATGGATCAAGATTATGATCAACGCATATTACGAATATATTTATTGAATGATATCCTGTTTAATAGTAAATCAAGATATCCTGATGCGTGGAGGTACAGATCTGTTATTGAAAACAATCTAGGAGAAATGTTTGAATACTTTTCAAAGTTACATTCAACTATTACTGGTAGATTAAAGGCCGACCAGTGGCGGAGATTTGTTTTAGGATTATTGAACGTATGGCAAACCTGGGATATTTACCATGAGGAATTTATTCAAGGATTGAGGGATACTTTCAATCAAAAGAAAGTAACTGGATTGCAAGCTGTCAAAGAACTAGAGTCAAAGGTAGACTCTATGGATAATCTTGAAAGTAAATTCAAGCCTATTTCTCAAGCGACTACAACTCTGCAAGCTGTCAAAGAACTAGAGTCAAAGGTAGACTCTATGGATAATCTTGAAAGTAAATTCAAGCCTATTTCTCAAGCGACTACAACTCTGCAAGCTGTCAAAGAACTAGAGTCAAAGGTAGACTCTATGGATAACCTTGAAAGTAAATTCAAGCCTATTTCTCAAGCGACTATAACTCCGCAAGCTGTCAAGAAGCCTCTAAAGATTGGATTTCAATTGAAAAAAACTAAAAAAGTAATGCCAATGATGAAAAATACATTCAAGCCTGTAGATTCAGTAGATTTGGATAGTGTTATTCCTGAAACAGTACCTGAACCTAAATTACAACCTGTTGCAATAGAAATTAGAAAATTTGAGGGAATGTTTAACAAGAGTCTCATTGACGTTGATGTAGAAATAGATCCAGATTTAGACGGGATGCCAATAGATGAAGAATTTATACCCCCACCTCCTTCTATTCCTCATCCTTCAATGATTAATGTTACAGAATCTACTTTTATACCACCTCCTTCTATTCCTCATCCTTCAATGATTAATGTTACAGAATCTACTTTTATACCACCTCCCCCTAGTACACCACATCCATCAGTAGTTAATGTTGCAGATCCAAAGTTTATACCACCTCCCCCTAGTACACCACATCCATCGACGGTTTCAGATATTCAAAAACATAAATTATCAATAGAAAAGCCTCCACCACCGAAAAAACCTCACCCTTCAATGATCAAAAACTCTCATAGATTTTCTACTCCAGCAATAGCAAGATCTACTGAAAACCCAAATGTAAAAACAACAAAAAGTATCATTACTGAACCAGATGACGACGAAATTGAAGATATATTTGCATAGATTCCTACTATAAAAATCTATGAATAATTCGTCTACAAAATAAAGGTTTTATTCCATTTCTTGATCCTGTTGTTCCTCTTCGATTTGTCTCACATAAAGAATATTATTACACCTAATTAATACTTCTCCCAACACTCCAGTAGGTGCTCCATCAACGTACTCTTCAGTATGGTTCAACTATGTTAGTGCAACTTACTTGCATGTTCATGTAGGAATCGATTGATACTAGAGTTCCTTTATATTCCATACCCCATTTGAGTTTGACTAGCACTGGTTTCCCTGTTAGTTCGGTCAAGAATGGTTTTGGATTTACAGGCACAAACGACATTTAGATCAAAAAAATTTCAAAATTTTTTTATTTGAAACTAGAGTTGCTTTAGAGTATTTTGCCATTGATCTACAGCCGAATACTCTCGTTTAATCTTTGGTTTAATCAGTTGCGGCAATGATACCAAGTCCTGTTGGTGTTCATTTAGCAGTCTGCTGCACATAACAGTAGCACCGAGCGCAAGAATGAATCGGATTAGGAATTGATAGAAGGCTAAGGTTATTCAAGATTACTATGTGCTTGCAGTGTAAAGATGATTGTGATTAATGTTACCAACACACCAAAGAACACAGTATATAAAACATCTTGAGGCTTCTTGATAAACGGCGACGTCTGTTCTATAGAATAAGTACCAAGAATCAAGTCAAATCCATCTTGCCGCAATCCATCCAAATAATGGTTCTTTACATATCTCGTTATTGATATTCCCAAATCTTGAACAACACCTTGATTAGTAAAACAAACCTAATGGAGTTCTCTTTCCAGTTCGTGTAAAGTCGGTTTTTAACGCTCCTGTTCCAGAGTACTGGTTGCTTATAGCATCAGCATTGTCAGACCATACTAAATTAAATCAGGTTTACCGTTTTGGAATTTTTTATAGAAATCCAAGGTTTCTAAACCATCAATGTCTGATAATATTCCTTCCTGGCGCAACTGTATTTCCAGTACCCTTTTAGCCAGTATACTTTGAACTACATTGGTTCTATCTAAGCAATCTATGCAGTTTGTCCTTGTTGTTGATAGTTGACGAGTGATTTTATCTCCACTAACTTTACAGAAAGACTGTGTAATCAAATCCTGCTCTATCGATTGCACAAGTTTCGAGATATTATGCCATTGCATTTTCCTGCACTCGTGATGGAAATCAAAATGAATATACTTTAATCTTTCGTCATTCATCAAAAATGCCTGTCTCTCAAACTCATCTCCTAGAGGCTTTTCATAACCATCCTTGTTGATTAAATTAATGGCAATTTGAGGTCCGTATAGTTGAAATAGTTTGTTAAAGTGCTGCTTGAATAAATTATCCTAGATTAGTGAAAAATACTGTTTCCGATCTGTTATCTACGACTAGTTTTGGTTTGTATTTGAGGCCAACTTCTTGCCTCCAGAACAGCGGGATTGATCCTCTAATTTGAACATAGGAATATAGCGCATTCTTTGTAAAGAGTATCTGCTCAGTTTCGACAAAATTTGCCACATTCGCATTCTCATCTATTCCTCTGCAATGGTATCGCGCTCCAGAACGGTATTTATTCCTCCTTGATATCAATATATAACTGAAATTAAACTCCGATATGTGGCAAAATCCGCATATCACTGGTAAGATAAATCTTGAGAGCTGATTTAAAAACAAGATACATTTTGGTCAGGTTCATGTTCTGTTAATTCTATCAGTTGAGTTTGCAAGTATTTGTTCCAGTAGAATCTGTCGTCCGCTTGCTGCCATAAAGGAGCAGATTTGTTTACGTACAATCCTGACTGAACACTTCTAGTAATGTCCTTTGTATAAGAAAAGTAATAGTCCAATTCCATCAACTTGTAAACCATATCTAGATACTTGCTGTCGTCTTGCTTCTGACTCTCGGTGATATTATAATTCTTGTTGATTGGTAATAATTCTATTCTTTTGATTTTAAATATTTCATGTTGCTCGAAATTTCCAATTTTCAATTTGCCAGTTATTATAATGAGATGGTTTCCTTTTGTTATAATAAATTACCTCCGTGTAAATGAATAATTCCCAATATTCCATGGCAAAGCACTCGCTCTTCTTGGCCTAGCGTTGCTGATGGGGGTGCTTTTTAATAATTGATTACCATTGAGAGAAACATTCCCGTCATTCCTGCGAATTACCAGTGATTCTCTTTGCAGCGATGCATCTGCCGTAGTTGGTTCAAATGTGTATGAATATTGAGACTTGAACAGATGCAAGGAGTTGTAGCAGAATGACATGAAATTTGCTGGTGAAAAATTCTGTAGAAATTCAAAATTATACAACTGCACAGAAAATGAAACCTGGGATAACCATAGCTTTGAAAGTTTTTTGAAAGAATATTCGTTTGTATGGATACGCAGAGATTTAGTTATTGTCGAGTGAGCCGTTGACCTGCACCAACTAAATAAACTACCGCCAATAGAATTACTTTGTTGCATAGATAGGAGAGATTCGAAATTTAATATTGTGTTCAGGAAACACTCCTGTGCCTTTACAGATTTAACTGCACCGAGACATGTTCTAAATTGACGTGTAAATACCGGAATGAATCATTTCCAAAATCCAGCCTCTCTACCCAGTGAAGCATACCACTGTACAATCGGCGGTCATAGAGTACGTCTCACCGTCTTTCAAGTGAAGTTTCCTACTTTGTAAGTTGAAAACCCCGTTACAGTGACCATTGGACAAATGGAGTCCGTCAGATAGTTTTATAGAAATTAGGGACAATGAAATGACAATTAAAAGCTGTTTGTATCTTTTATTATTTGAAAAGTTAGTTATCAGTTTCATAGGAAGCAGGATCATCACGCTGACCAATCCATTCATAACAGCGACCAACACCGCCACTTTCTGCATAATTTCTTTCAACCATATTTCCTGGTACTACAGGGGCACAAGAGATGAGGGTAGTGAGCATGAGATTGATAATGTAGAATTATTACAAGAACAAAACTATCTCAGTTTTATAGTAGCAGTAACTTGTTTGTACTTGTAGAGATGTAAAGGTACAAGGTTGTGCAAATCGTCACCGTCAAATATACAGGTATCGCATTCTTTACTAGATCTTTATGGTAGGAAAAAGGATTTAAATTACTGATCGAGACTATTCAAGATTGATACAAGAATTCTCTCTCATCTTCATAGTCAATTGTTACAGGTTTTTAATTGTAAAACGGGTATTCACATTCCAATTTTTGTACCAATTGCCAGAGCGGTTCTGGTCAGTGGTCAGTGAGCATGATTGATCATTGTATAACTCGATTATTTTTCAATTGAATCTTGTTCATTACTATGCATGCCTTAAAAGAATTTGACTTGCTACACTTTCGAAATTCAAGAGTCAAGTATAGAAATATCTATATGATTATTCATTACTTGGTTTATAGAAGGAATATTTGGAGTTTCTCTTAACAAGGTCAAAGATTTACCGCTTACTGGATTTGGATAAATTAGTAATGTTCAATTGGGCGATTTCATATTACTGCTTTGGTTTATCGGCGAATCTTTCCAAATGCTTGCTTCAATGGACACTAAATAACTCCAAATTCTAATTTGCTTGATGCAGGCACCAACACGTCGCACATTGCCAAAATGCAAGTCCAATTTAAAAAACAAAATAGTTTGCAATACAACTGATAAAGATAAATATATTTATTTCTAATTATCTGCGCAATAGTATTCGTGACAAATGCTGTTGGTGTTAATTTGACAGGTTTGATTCGGATTGCAGTTTAATTCATCACAAGTCAAGATTTTGAACTGACAAACTGGATGAGGGTTCCAAGTTGGCTGTGGGAGTGGTGATTGCTGGGCTACGCATTGGTTTTGTTTGCAAATAGTTCCTACAGTTTGACATTCAGTGCCAGCTGGGCAATTTAAATCTTCACAAGGAATCAAAGAAAAATGGCAAACTGGCTTGGTAAAAACAACTGCGAACAGAGATGCAAAGATGAATTGGTACATTTGATAGCTATTTCAGTGAAAGATTTGTATTTATACACTTTTTGGATCAGGACCTCGGTATTGCACCCGAATCGTGATGATACATTTTACAACAGAATACTTTTCCGTTACATTCAAAGTGAGATGTGAATCTGCATTACTTTTCCTTTGCTCAGTGATATCTTGCTATCGATTTATCAATGAAAAAGCTTTCATCTTGGATTCTATGATGGAAGAAAAGCAACGGCTCAGCTGTGTGGCGAATATTAAATTCCAATGGGTAATTGGCATATTGCTTTTCATATTAGATCGGCGATTTTAATTCACTTCTATTAGCCCTGCCTACACGCTGACCATATTACGCAAAGATTCATTTGATTGCATGGATAAAAGGAGAAATTTATTTGGCTGAGAATGAAAATAAAGGAATTTTATTGAGTTGGAGCTGGGTTTGGTACACAAATATTGTGAGGACAGTATGGTGTACCAATATTTTTGCAAGTGGTGTCTTCAGCACATAGTTCACACGGGAAAAGTGGGATGGGACACATGTTTCTTCTCTTTTCAACATTAGGCTCGCAGATGTTGTTTGGGCATCCATGTGTTCCAATATTCTTGCAAGTAGTATTTTCAGGGCAAAGATCGCAAGGGAAAATTGCAATTGGACACATAATTGGGGTAGCGAAAGCGCTGGCGATTAATGAAACTACAACTGATTTGAACATTTTTAATTTAGTGAAATGGTTCTCGCATTTATAGTTTATAGTACAAACGGTCGAGACCCTGAACACATGACTTGCTCTATTTCTGTGTTCCAACCCACACAAGAGCCAGCTAGATTTATACTTTGCAATGGTAAATTCATTGCGAGTCATAAATTAGCGATATTCACTATTCCTAAATTGGTGATATCCACTTTAAAGTAGGTGAGCTATGAATAGTGATTTCCAATTATTCGGGTACCTTGCACTGCTTTTTCGGTGAATCACAGTTTAAGATATGAACCGCTATCAAAAGGGCAAATAATTAAAGAAACAATTCAACAGATTCATATTTTTAAATTAATCATTATTTTTCAGGTTTGATGATTGGAAATGCAATAACATCTCGAATCCTTCGCGTCCCACAGAGTAACATTACTAATCGATCTATTCCTAAACCCCATCCGACAGTTGGTGGTAGCCCATACTCCAAAGCTTTGCAGAAATTGGAATCCAGTTGCTGAGCTTCTCCATCTCCTTTATTGCGATCTTCCTGTTGAGATTGGAACCTTTTCAACTGCTCTTCAGGATCATTTAGTTCAGAATAGCTATTGACATATTCTTTTCTGCCAATGAAAAGTTCGAATCTATCGGCTATATCATTTTCACACTTTGACAATGGCGACATTGCTTTTGGATGCCCAATCAAAAAAGTTGGTTGAATACAGAGCGGTTCAATCAATTCAGAAACCATTTTATCAAGTATTTGAGGCAGTGTTTGTGGAAAAGGGATAGTAATTCCATTTACCTTGCAGACATCCAATAATTGAGGGATCGATTCTTGTTAATTAGCCGTTACCATTATCAAGAGGAGGTAATTTCCCCACCAACGATTCAAGTTTCGGCACTATATGTATCCTACTGAATGGTTTACTAAAATCAATCTCTACCTCTTTCTCCTCAATAGTAATTACAGTGCTTTGTTTTCCATTAATCTCTTGGAAAATATTTCGAAACAAATTTTCAGTCATTGCCATCATATTATCCACTGTAGTATAAGTCTGGTATATCTCACAAGTAGTAAATTCTGGATTATGAGTTGCGTCAATCCCTTTGTCAGGTTAGGCGATACCTTCATTTCGAAACTGCTTTCCAATTTCAAATATTTTGTCGAATCCGCCAATGATCAACTGTTTCAAGTAAAGTTCTGGCGCAATTCTCATTTCCAGATCCAATTCAAATGTGTTCAAATGTGTTTTGAAAGGTTTTGCATTTGCTCCTCCAGACTGAACGGATAGCACCGGAGTTTCTATTTCTATAAATCCTTGTTTATGCAAAAACCCCCTGAGATAATTGATTGCTTTGAATCTCTTTTGGAGGTTATTAACGGCCTCTTGGTCCACAAGGAAATTTAGCCAAGGAAGGCGATGCTTTGTATTCTACTATAAAACAATTTCTACATCATCTTTTAATTCCTCAGGAATACGGTGCAAACATGGAGCCAATAATTTGAACTTTGTGG
This sequence comes from Boothiomyces sp. JEL0866, assembly GCA_027604345.1. Taxonomy (NCBI): domain Eukaryota; kingdom Fungi; phylum Chytridiomycota; class Chytridiomycetes; order Rhizophydiales; family Terramycetaceae; genus Boothiomyces; species Boothiomyces sp. JEL0866. The sequence goes on along the minus strand of JADIIZ010000116.1, from coordinate 21,710 downwards.
CATACAAACTTGTCTGCCCTTTTCGAGTATCTTGAACTACTCCGTCAAACCGATAAACATCGCCTAATATTAGAACTCTAGTACCAATTCCAATGTGGTTCTTGTCAAACAATTCTACTTGATCCCTCTTCAATACGACTTGCAATATCTCCTGATTCCTTACTAAATCAATGAATGCCAAATTTTTTCCTTGAATCCTCTTACTTTTTACTCTCCCACAAACTGACACTACTCCAGAAGGTTTCTGAAATATATCCTTAAAATCCAAAATATTAGAACTGAAAGAAGGATATTTTTCAACTGATTCAAGGTTATTGAGATGAATTGATTTGTAATCCGAATTCCATCTCTTTAGAATATGTGTGATTTTATTTCTCATTTCCGAGATTTGCTTGAAAAAATTTGAGCACTGAGCATTTGTTTGGAGAACACGAACTTGAGAATTTGCGGTGGGGAGAGATGCTTGCTAAAGGTGATGTTGTCAAATTTGTACTTTGAGTTTTACGGTTTCGGAATGAGAGTTCAAGTTTACGGATTTGGAATGAGTCTCTAGAGTTGTTTGATCCAAATCGGCAGCAAAAAGGAATACAACCAGTTTGATTAATATGGCTTATCGACAATAGAAATATTTTCAAGTTCCACCACGCGCGTCTCGCCTTTGTGTTCTTACCAAATTCTGGAAACATTATTCAAGTATTTAAGGGTTTAACGAACAAGAGCGCCTTGATACAGAAGGGAAAACGCAATTCGAATCCTATGGTTGATAAAAAAGGGTCGTATTGATACAATTTATTAACTAAATGTTTGCTCACAATGCAAAGAAGATGCACGCGACAGCAACTGATACGGATAAACCAAACTCTAATTCAGAGGATACTATCGGAGCACCAGTAGCTTTAGGGAGATCGCCGTATGCTGCACCTTGTGTGTAAGTATCAGCAGTTGGAGTTGCAACTGGGAGGTCTTGCACGGTAGTAGTGACTTCTGGAAGATCTTCTTCACAGTCATCGGTTTCAGTAACAACAGGAGCAGGTACATTGGATCCGTACTGTGGAAGTTGAGGCTGAGTGAGTGATTGTGCTGGTTGGTTGTTTGTGCTTGGAGCAAAAGATTGTGTCTGAGGTGCGTTTTGAGTCACCGCTACGTTTTGTTGAACTTGAGCTTGCTGAGTAACAGCCTGTGTAGCAGATGAAACCGTGTTCTGCACACCTTTTGGAGGAGGAGGAGCTTGTTGTTGTTGTTGCTGCTTTGGAGGAGGAGGAGGAGCTTGTTGTTGTTGCTGCTTTGGTGGTGGTGGAGGAGCTTGTTGTTGTTGCTGCTTTGGTGGTGGTGGAGGAGCTTGTTGTTGTTGCTGCTTTGGTGGTGGTGGAGGAGGAGGAGCTTGTTGTTGTTGTTGAGGTGGAGGAGGAGGAGCTTGTTGTTGTTGAGGTGGAGGAGGTGGTGGAGGAGCTTGTTGCTGCTTTGGTGGTGGTGGAGGAGGAGGAGCTTGTTGTTGTTGAGGTGGAGGAGGAGGAGGAGCTTGTTGTTGTTGAGGTGGAGGAGGTGGTGGAGGAGGAGGTGCTTGAACAATTGGAATAATTGGTTGTGTTGGAGGAGGAGGAGCTTGTTGTTGAGTTGGATTGATTATCGGAATGGTGGCATCTCCACCTAAATTAGGATGGTCACCACCAGAATCAGTGCCAGGCGGACGAGTACCTTTTAAATTTCCACCACCTAGATCAGGAACATCAGCTCTTCCGTGATCTCTTGGACCAGTACCTTTTAGCGTAATACCACCAGCGTTAGCATTCACCGCACCTGTAACGGCTTGGCTGATACCTTGTACAATGTCGACTATCGATGATGAATGTGGTGCTGGAGCTTGGGCAATGGCCAATGCTGCAACTAAAAATAATTTAAACATCTATGTCTAAACGAAATGTCTTTCCACAGTCAATTTATATTGATGGGCGTATCTTTCCTTTTTGGTTTGTTTGCTGAAGCCTGGAATCTGAAACGCCGAAAGTAAATTTTGAGACCTCAAAGTATGAGCGATAATCGTATTGCACAAGCAAAGTGGAACATTCAAGCGAATAGAATTAAATATATGCGCATAAATGTTACAGTGAATCGTTTGTAAAGAAGGGAATATTTTCACTTTTGAGAAAAGCTGGTACCTGTAACTGGGCTCAAAGTTTTAAAATTCGGCTGTTTCTCTTTGTAATCCAACAGCCAAGAACAACCGTTTAATAACTTTCTTAGCGTACAGGCTGGCACTTGCAGTACTACCACGATAAACACTGGAAAGAAATTTCGTACATTATGTAAGAATGCTTGGTTAAAAACTCACTATAAAGTATCAGTTAGTGATTCTATGATAAGAACATCAATGAATGGCTGTTGTAACTCTACAGTTATCCAATGCTAATGAATATTTCAATGTTTTATTTTTTAATTGACACAGCGTTGTCCGCATCCACCTTCCAAAGCATAGCAGTATTCGACTTTAATAAATGTATTGTCCACTTCAGCTCTGAGGTGCTTGGTTGCTACAAAAGGCCCACCACACCCATTGTGCTGGTTCAAATAGCCAATCAATAGATTTCTGGACCAGAAACCGCCGTTGGTTCCAGTGACTCTTCTACAGACGTCAGTAGTGAACCCAGTGCAAGAGGTGAAAGCACATCCTGCTGGGGTGTAGAAGCTGGTCACCCTGTGCCATTGGCCACTACATTCACCACCTGGACATTCACTGTCAAGATTGACATCGTTGCAATTTACATGGTCAATTTGACCATCATTGATAGTAAGAGACTGCGCGTAGACAAAAGAAATAATAGCATTAAAAACAATTGCGAGCATTTTTCATTTGACGATCAGGAGCTACTCTCTATTTATACCTCACACGGTTGTTGAGTACGATTTATAAAAGCACTATTCAATCAATCAGAAAGGCCCAAGGTTCATATTTTGAGCCTGATGTATCTGCCTCAAAGGGTTGAAGAGATGATTAGGTAGCCAGTTGGACCTAATTTCGGCAAAGTACTCGGGAATCTTTCAACGGTGCTATTTACCAACGAGGCAAACATCTGTAATTTAGCTCAATGTTTGATCTTACCTGTCCAGTTGAATTATCGATTGCAGACTTGTACTATCACCTTGTTTCATCAGACCATAGAATTTTTTTGATCTCAAATCACAATGGCTGACGAAGACAAGAAAGTAGAGCATATCAACATTAAAGTCAGTTCAGCAGTACTATCTGTATAAATTAGGATAATGAAGTATTATTCCGCATAAAGAAGCACACTCCTCTTGGTAAATTAATGAATTCTTTCTGCGAACGACAAGGCAAATCTCTTGAATCAGTCCGTTTCAATTACGGTATTCATTACTAATAAAGATGGAAAGAGAATAAATAAAGACGATACTCCTGCAGATTTGGAAATGGAAGACGGAGATATTATTGATGCCAGCATTGAACAACAAGGCGGTGGTGATGTGAAGCCAGATCCAGTAAATTCTGTTAATATAGGGTGCAGGGTCTAATTCTACCCCAGCTCAACCTCAAGGAGAAGACGGAGGTGATACACACATCAATATTAAAGTCTCTTCAAGTGACTCTGAAGTGTTTTTCAGAATCAAGAGGATTACACCTTTAGGTAAACTCATGAATACTTTCTGTGATAGACAAGGAAAGCCGCATGGTACTTATCGATTCTTTTTAGACGGAGAGCGAGTTGAAGAACATGCCACACCTGCATCTGTAATTCATTCTAATTCTAGTTGGACATGGATGATGGAGATACAATTGAAGCAAAGTTACAACAAACTGGAGGACACTAATAAATTTTGGTTTCATTATGTAGATCGCAAAGGCTTTATTAACGATTGGCAACTTGTAATTCTTCGACTTCATTTTCAAGATCTTTAACCGTCTTGTGGTGCTCTTCAAGATCCTTGTTGAGTCTATCACGTTCAGCAATAAGCTATTGTTAGTGAAAATTTACGTTTTGTTCCCATTTTCTGAATCTAGCTTCTTCAAGGCGCACTTGCTCGGTGAATCTCTTTCTTAGAGCTTCTTCGTCTTCCTTCATTTTTGCAGACATGTTCTTTTGTGCATTTCTAACTGGATCGTCATCAGAGAGTCCGCTAGCAGTCAATCTTTTCATTCTATATTCTTCATAATGATTCTCTTCAGTGTGGGAAATCAAATCGTACATATTGGTTCTGATAAGCAAGTTGCGGAGCTTTTTAAAATCACAGTGTTGTTCATTTTCAACTGCTATTAATCTAAAATTACCTTCTGCAACTCCCCATAAATATTCTCTGCCCCTGACTTTTTGTCCATTAACAGTAACGTCACTGTCAGATGCAATAATTGAGAACGGCATTGATTCAATAATAGCATGGGTGTCATCATCATCATCCCCATCTAAAGGCGGTGTGTACATGTTGATTCCGTGTGCGTTAATACAATCCAAAACCTATAGTTATATAAAAGTACTCTATTCTTGAACGCTCTCATGTCATCTTTAGTGAGGGTGTCTCCTTTTGCAATAACTGGAATCAAATTAACTCTGGTTCCAAGTTGCTTCATCACTTCAATATCTAGAGAAGTCAAACTACGTTAGAAATATTTACGTGTGTCCGGATGGCTGAATGAAATATAAACAAGCGTGTACTCTCAAATCATCAGCTTCCAATCTCTTGTGACTTTGTTCTGCTTTCATGTAGGTCAAGTGTTGTTCATCCAAAAACTCGACAATTGGAACCCAGCAATCTTGGTTATTCATATAGTCTCCAAATCCAGGAGTGTCGATTACAGTCAAACGTACATTGAAACCTTTTTCTTCGATATCTGGATAAAATAAAAAATACCAGCTCTAACGACATCAATAGATACTGTTCTTTCAATTTGGTCATGTACTCGCTTTGGCTGTTGCTTGTAATCCTTTAGTAAAGTTGAAAACAGAGTGTTGATAAAAGTCGATTTCCCAAGACCAGACGAACCTGATATAAAAATAAGAAATTACCGACGACCATCAAGGTGAAGGCAGCACCTTTTCTGGATACTATTCTGTGTCTTTGATTTGGTAAATGAGAAATACCAACGGTTGCCATGTTTTAATTTTTTGAAAAGTCGAAGGCTTTGAGAGCGGAAGACCGCTCAAAGTGGCGCGATAGTTTTGGTGAAGCCTACATTGAGAATACAAAGAAGGTTGACAGCTGTCTGATTTTAATCTTGTTTGAGACTCGTAAATTAACACAGATTGGTGATTTCAAAGAGATCAAATCACTCAAAAGTACTCTGAGTGTACTCTTTGTTGAATTTTTACAAGATATTCAGCCTTTCAGGATGAATAAGCTCTACAGCAGTGCAATCTACTCTATGTGATCGTCGCAATCTAGTACACGGCAAGATTATGCGGTGTGTATATTTATAAATAGGAAACTTTTATCTGTGGGAGATATATGGCCTTATATTAGCCTCAACTGACTCACCAACAGCCATTCATCTGCAAGAGAGAATATCACTGCAACAACCAGAAAGTCAGATGCTGGCTTTGACGGTCTGCCGTTTGTGGCGAATCTGAGAACGCCAGAGTTGGTTCAAGATGAAAAAACACAAAAGGATTACAATTAGAAATACTTTGCGCTTATTTAACGGCAGTACTCAACCGTAGGATAATCAAAGGCAAGGTTTCAACCATCAGAGTAATTTGGTTTACTGCGCTTATTCCTAATAGTAAGAGTACAGACTGTAAATCAATCACGCTCCTCATGCAACTAATTATTGATACTCGCATTCGATTTTACCGTGTCTGTCCTTGTGTTATCCTTATTTTATCTTTAATGACTGGTAATTTCCAAAGAAATTTCATGGGGACAGCCCCCCTCCTTCCATTGACCTTGAGCTGTACGACTTCAACTTTTTACAAGCAAAGATGGACAAATTCAGTACAGAGAGTCTAATGGTAGGCAGCAGAGATGACCAAGTATACATGGCCAAGCTATCAGAGCAAGCAGAGAGATACGAAGGTAAGAAGCAATTAACAAGAAATGGTAAAATTCATGAAAGTAAGTTCTGATTAATTAGACTGTATCTAACGTAAGTACAATTTTAACCTAGTTTGAACAAGATTTGTCAATCGAAGAACGCAATTTGTTGTCTGTCGCATACAAGAATGTAATCACAGGCAGAAGAACCTCTTGGAGAATCATGTCTGCAATTCAAGCAAAGGAGGAACAAACCGGTCCGGAAAATGCAGAGAAAATTAAAGAATATCGTGCAAAGATTGAGGTTGAATTGACCGACATCTGCAATGAAATCCTTGCCCTATTGGAAACAGTCTTGATTCCAAAAGCTGCAGATGGTGAAGCCAAAGTATTTTACTTGAAAATGTAGTTTTAGATTAATTCTAGGCAAGGTGACTATTATAGATACACCGCAGAGTTTTGCGCTGAGGAAAAGAGACAGCCAGCTGCAAACAAAGCTCTTGAAGCTTACAAACAAGCCACTGAGATTGCCCAAACAGAATTAGCACCAACCCATACTATTCGTTTAGGATTAGCCCTTAATTTCTCTGTTTTCTATTATGAAATCCTAGACTCTCCAGAAGAAGCTTGTCGTTTATCTAAGCAGGCTTTCGATGATGCCATTGCTGAGCTTGACACTTTGAGTGAAGAAAATTACAAAGATTCTACATTCATCATGCAACTATTGCGCGACAACTTGGGCTTATGGGAAAATGACATGAAAGGTTTGTGCTACTAACATAGGTCGTTAATCTAATAAATCCTCTTTATAAATTTACTTTTGCCATTGTATTTCAGCTTCACGGCTAGAATTCACCACAGGTTTCTCTGGTAGAGCTGCACTTGCTACTTACACCTTCGGCAATATATAGGCATTCTGTCCGATATGAAATCTCTGGAGGTGAGAGAAATGCGATACTCTTTTGTTTGCACTCGATTTTACCGCGTTTTTAGTCGACAGATTCCCCACGCATACACATGGTCAATCATATCACTTGCAAAATACTATGGTATCCCTATTGCACTTCCAAATGAAGCATCAACAAGTGGGTTGAGATAATAAGCGAGTATGTTAAAAAGCACTGGGAATCCGTTTCCATTGCAATCATGAATAAATAATATGCGTGTAATGCAGGTTTCTGATTGACTGTCGAGGGCTTTTGGAACGAGGTGGAAAAAGCATTTTGTGGCTGAATTCACATCAGTCCATCTCACAAAAGTGCGAGGGCAAGCGAAATATATCCCAAGTAGAAAATCGAAAGTGTAATGTTGGACACCTACTTGCTCGTCTCTGGTCTTATCGAGAGTTATTCTACTGTGACGTCATGGCATTATTGTGGCGAAAGCGCCTTTTTCTTTCTCTTGCAAATCCAATCGTAAAATCTCTTTAACCCCAGGAACTAAATACCAACATGGCTGATAAAGGTGCGACGTAGTTAACATCAGGAACCCGAGATGATCAAGTTTACATGGCAAAATTGGCTGAACAAGCTGAACGATACGATGGTAAGAACCCTTGCTAACCATAGAAATGGTCACATTTATGAAGGTAAGATAGTCCCTTATGGGTTTAGGAAGTTGCAAAGGTAAGTCATGTCATTAACGATAGCTTGGATTAGAACTCACTGTTGAAGAACGCAATTTACTTTCTGTAGCATACAAGAACGTTATCGGCGCTCGCCGTGCTTCCTGGCGTATCGTTTCTTCAATCGAAGCAAAGGAAGAATCAAAAGGAAACGACGCACAGGTCGGCAAAATCAAGGAATATCGCGTTAAAATTGAATCAGAACTCTTTGAAGTTTGCTCTGATATCCTCTCCGTTCTTGATCAACACTTAATCCCAACCGCTGAAGCAGGTGAATCTAAAGTCTTTTATTACAAAATGTATGTGATACAAATACATTTTTCATTTTGGAACAATGCTAACTCTTTAGGAAGGGTGATTACCACCGTTACTTGGCTGAATTCTCTTCTGGAGAAAAACGTAAGGACGCTGCTGGCAACGCTCACGATGCTTACAAAGCCGCCACAGAAATTGCTCAAACTGAATTAGCTCCAACTCACCCTATTCGTCTTGGATTAGCTCTCAACTTTTCAGTGTTCTACTATGAAATCTTGAATTCTCCTGATCGTGCTTGTCACCTTGCAAAGCAAGCATTCGATGATGCCATTGCTGAGCTCGACACTTTAAGCGAAGATTCATACAAGGATTCAACATTGATTATGCAACTATTAAGAGACAACCTAACACTCTGGACTTCTGATCTGCAAGAAGGTAATATCAATTTGATGTAGATGGCAAAGCAGATGAAGGCAAAGCTGACGATGCTGACGAAGCAAAGTAAGTCGCCTGGTAATAATATTCTTGCGAAAAGAACTTTTCTTTACTATGGTTTGTTTTTTAATGAAGAACCTATCCAAAACCCCATTTGATTTTGATTTTGAATTGTACGTCGTGATGAGTAACTCAGTGATCAGACCGTCTGAATAGAGATTACCCGCTTTTGCTATCTCTGGTCCGTTATCATGGATCAACAAATTTGAAACTGAATTAAGCTGCAAAGAAATATATTTGGGAGATTAAAAATACATCATTATGAGTAATTAATGGTCAATTAAACACAGGTAATACCAAACGAGGAGCTGTATCAACCAAGTATCACACTAATACATTATCTGAATCCATTTAGATCTATGGTCATGTCTTGATTTCATGGACGCGTTCCAATCTGAAATTCCGTATCGTGCAGCATATTGAAACAAAGGATATCTTCACACCATGGTAATTGAGAGAAAACAGGTTAAAGTAGAGCTAAATTCAACAAGGCTCAGTTTGAGCAACACATGAAGAAATTGATAATGTGCTTAAATGCTCCTATTCTTACCTTCAAGGCTGATCTGTTTGTATTTACTAGATCCCTTGTTCTAATTTGTCTGCTAATCCAAATATTACAACAGGCACAAGGCACATGGGATGACTCACAAGTGGGCAACCACTACACGCACTAAATAATATCTAGTCAGATTTAAGATAAACTTGCTATAATTTTGTGCGCTACCCCAAGTAGAGCTCTGAATAGGGGATTCCGTCGCTGCTTTTGTGCTAGGTTTCGTTACCGGCTCTTGAAGTGTGGATACAACCTTTGGGGTCTTTTTCATGAGCAATTTTACATGGATACTGTGAATTCAAGAGTTTCGTGTTATCCAACTGCCTCCGATTTTCAATTTTCGCTTTGGAATGGAATCGCTGAAAAATCAACATTCAAAGTTACTGCTGGAGCTGTTTCAACTTGAACACAAAGAATTCAATGAAAACGATTGGGAGCAATATCAGAGAAACTTTGCCATTGAAAAATGTTTCTTTCTATCTCTTACTTTACAAGAACCAATACCCAATAAGCAATCTATGAGATTAACAGTTCATCCAAAGCTCAACATAGCTCGGAAAGAGCGTGGGATCAAAGGGTACAATCTACAGCAAACTAAATTGAAGATACAGCAAAAGCCGCTTACTTCTGTACTTCCAAAAGCTCAAAAGGTTGTTACATATAGAGACTGGAAGGCAGCACAAGATCAAGTAAAGTTTTTAAATGTCATGGATCAAATTGATCATTTAAAACAAGATAATGTGTGGTCGCTGAAGCAAATCAAACCGCAAGTAATGCCGGGAAGAGTAAAATGTCAATGGGATTATATGTTGGAGGAAATGGAATGGCTAGCGGTGGATTTCAGAGAAGAAAGAAAGTGGAAGATTTGTGCTGCGTATAATCTTGCAAAGTATCTTGATTTAACATAGGTGGTGTATGGAATGGCACTTGGCTCCTGATAAATCCAAATTGTGTGTTTCTACCAAACCACATGTCGAAAAAGTTGTAAATAAGGATGAAAATATGGACCAAGACACTGTGAATAATGATACTGAGGATATAGCAGAGAAGCCAGTTGCTGAAGAAAAAGAATCGGAAATTAAAGCCACGAAAACAGTAGTATGGAAGACACCTGCTCCAGTACAAGTTACAGTCGATCCGTCTGATGTGTTTAAGGCTCCCCAGCCAGTGCAAACTGAAGCTGTAAGAGAAAAAGAACCTTCCCCAAGTGCCATTACCATTGACTTGATGTCTAATTTGTATTTCCTTCCATCATCTACCAATCAAGCGCAAGGACTTTCTGGAATACCTACTTATCTGCCTCCCAAATTGACTACAGAGCTGTATTCTGAAAATGATAGCATAGCCAAAATTTCCCAAATAATGCTTACGGATTACTTTGAGTCGTTTAATACCCTAGATCAGGATGTTAAAGTTTTGTCTGGAATGAACAAGTACTCAAAATCCCTTCCAAAAAGCAATCTTTTCGAAAATCCTGAAAATGAACAAAGTAATTTCAACTAATTTAGTTAAACCACCAAAATCAGTTCAGTATGAAAAGTCTAGTGGTGTTTGGATAGCTGAAGAGGAAGAATCACTTTATCATCTGGCTGAAGCATATAACCAAAACTGGGAGTTGATCGCCTCGACCCTTAACGGTTCTAGAATTGGAAATTCCAAGAAAAGAACTGATTGGTGCTGTTATGAAAAGTACAAGGATTTGGCCAGCAACAACTATAAACCAACGACAAAACAAGATTACTTGTATTATGCCACTCAAAATAACAAAAAAGACAAAAAGGTCAAGGTGTTGGGCTTATTATCAACCTTTAATTTTATTACAAATTTATCAAAGAAGCGGGAAAGTAACAAACCAGCTAGTAATCTATCTTGATATTAGATAACAAAAAACAAGTGAATCTTACTGCCCATGAAACTCACAAGCAGACGCAAATTGCTGCTGGTATTGATCTAAATGCACCACCACTTAGGCCAATTGAATTGTCGAAAATCAAGGAAAATAGAGATAAAATCGTCGAACAAAACAGGCAAGCGGGAATGTTTCCAGCGCACAAAGTAAGTTTGAATTCACAAAGTTCGGAGCTCCTGTCAGACCTATGGGTGTGCCTTTCCGTCCTATGGGGATGGTACGACCTGCTACTCCTCAAGGCGGACTAAGTGTTGGAATGGGCGGAATGGGTGTGGGTGTTCAGGCTGGTTTGCAGACTGGCTTGCAGCAAGCAGTACAAACTCCAGCTATGCAAGGACAAGTCCCAATGAACATGTCCAATATACCCATGCAAGGCCAAATACCGCAAATGCCAATGCAAGTTCCAGTTAATATGGGCCAAAACATAACTCAAGCGATGCAAGGTATGCAAGGTGTTCCTCAAATGACCAATATGGGTATGCAACCTGTGATGCAAAACGGGATGCAAGCAGGAATGCTACAGCAACAGCAAATGCAAATCCCTGCAAATCTACAGAATGCAATGCAATTCCGGCCACAGTTCCAGACATCACCTCAGAAGCAGCCAATGATGATGAACTATTCACAGGAACAAATCCAGTCAATGATGCTAGCTCAGCAGCGATACTTGGCAGCTCGTGGAATGGACCAAAATAGCTTATTTATGAGACAGCGACCACCTCAGCAGCGGCAGCAGTTGCAAACTGATCTATCAACGGCTGCTGCTTACGTTGCGTTGCAAAATGCACAGAATGCTGCAAAAATGAACGTAATAGTAAATTAACATAGCCTGCTCGACCAATAAGACCAATCACAATGAAAGTCGAAGAAAAAGAAGCACCACCACCAAAAAAGATCAAAGTGCAAAAGGAAAAGGCTAAAAAGGTTGTAAAAAAGAAAAAGGAAGAGAGTGAAGAAGATGAATTGGAGGAAGAGGACGAACTAATTGACGAACTAAGTAGTCAGTCGTCTCCAGAAGTAATTAAAAAGCGAGCGAGACGGGGCTCCAGAACAAAAAAAGATTCTTGATGTAAAATAAAGTTGGTTAATTGATCTAATTAAGATTACATTCTACTTTTTATTCGTCGTCGTTTGGTACCACTTTTGAAAATGAAAGAATTACACTTGGATCAAGACAGTGCTCCATCATGGCCATCAGTGATTTTACATGTCGATTCAAGATCCCTACAAATAATTGCTTTTCATTCTTTCCTACTAATGTTACAAAGTCAAGCGCAAGTTCAATTCCTTTTAAATACAAAGGGTAAGCATATACAGTCTGAACACTTTGATCGCTTGGGAATAAGGACGATTGGGAACTGCTTGGTGTTTCGATTATATGTATTTTCTTTTCCGAGTATAGCTGCTTAATAAATCTAGGTTAAACTAAAATACATGTATAGATTGGTAAGATTCTCATATACAAAACATTTCTTTGTGTCGGGTATATTGCTTCTAACTAAATCTAGGGACTTTTCTTGGTAAATATGAGCCAAATTGAAACATGCTTTGATTAAATCTTGGTTAAACTCGTTGAAGAATAATATGGTTTCAGTGATTATTTCTATAGTTTTCAAGATTATCTCCATCGCCTAATATTAGATAAAGAATTACTTGTATCCAATCAGATTGGGGATGCTCCAACGCGTTTGTGACTTGAGATACCTGATGGTATATATTGTTAAATATAGTGTCTTTGAAGAGTACTATTGTCGGATTAAGATCTTGAACGGGATAGCCCAGCACTTTCCACGCCAAACAATCATGTCTCAATGAATCTCCGTACATATTCTTTTTCGTCAAAATCAAATCCAGCAATACATCAGTATCTTGTGATAGATTCCCAGTCACGTATCCTTTACCATTTGTATTTTTCATATCCTCGACTATTTTAACAAACCGAGTTAGATTTTCCAAGACGTGCTCAGCATATTTGTATTTTGGCAGCGCATTCTAGTTTAATGGCGAATTACTTTTAATTCTTCCTTGTCCGGGACCAACCAATCAATTAAATTGGTAATTCGGGTAATAATAATTCGTATATCGTCATAAGAATCTGAAATATTCTTTGTGATCATCGAGATGTTTGAATCCAGCTCTTCGAGTTTACTGTTCCACTCATTTAGCAAAGATTGAAACTGCATCTGATTATTATTTGCCATTCGCTCCAAATGTAACATTGTTCGCTTAGAGATTTTCGATCGGTGTTCTGGCTGAATTAAATTCACAGTTTGAGCAAATCGATAAGACAGATCGGGCGTCAGTCGTTGATGCTTTGACTCTGGTTCATCTTGAAAAGAGCGCTTCCGTTTCATTGTTTGGATAATCGGACGTATTGGCTCAGGAGATTTCTTTGTTTCCTTCAGTGCTTTAACTGATTCCAGCGCAGTCACCAGTACTGCAAACGATGTGCTAAATTCGTTCATTTCGTATTTATCGAGATTTCAGAAAAAAATTAAATTGTCTCTTAATTGCAAGGCCAGTGATGAGGATTAAAAAATTTATTATAAAGGTGGACCACCATACAAAATGAATCTCGCCCATCTTCCAAAATTGTTGTCAATTTCTTTGACAGTTTCAAAATCAACAACCTTCTTGTTCTTCTCCATCAATGTGCGATATGGACGATAGAAGGAATGAATCGCTCGAACATCTTTCCAAAAGTCTGGATCGTGCTTTTTCTGGAACATTGGCAGATTATGCCAGTCGGATAAAAGCTCCTTGTCCACAGCCAACACATTCGATGGATTCATGTCATATAGTTTCAGCGGTAGTTTGACCGAATGATAATCCCAATCTTTAGGGTTCATTGTTTGGTAGTTGCGATACCACCAAACCAAAAATCTAGAACATCGCTTGGACAGCATTAATCCGTTATTCAATCCAAAATGCGATTCCTTATTCTGGTATCCAATAACAAATTCATTCTCTTTTTTGAGGAATGGTTTCATGTCCTTCAGGACAAACACATCCAAGTCAAAATACATTCCTCCATAGCGAATTAGGGTTTCCATGCGCACAATATCTGACATGTGCTCGCCTTTAGTAACCGTAACATTGTATACAGTATCTCCTTTTCTAGCTAATACCAACTGCAGTTTGAACTCTTTCATGGCACGAGCAAACAATTCGTTTTCTGTAGGAAAGTAATCGCCGTGTACAAATATCGTTTCCGGTTTAATGATATCATGGATAGATTTGACTGACAGGTAATTTTCAAATCTGAATTTTCTCCCAATTGTCAAATGAACTACATTTGGAATCACACAGTCATCTCGAATCGAAGGATCAAACAATGCGCATTCCTTTTCTATCAGTGTTGCCATTTCCGGCCCATTTTTGGTTGATATTATTTTTGAATCTGTGCGAGGGTCAATGAAGCATTTGTTGTACTTTGATTTTCCAGTCAAGAAAATGCCAGCTCTCTTTAGTGATTTAGTATTGAACGTAAGGTAAATCAATGTTACACTGATTATCAATATTCGAAAGATGGTCAGCCTTGGGAATCGCATTTGGTGGAAAGTGGATGGATGAACAACGTGGACCCAGGTTTAATGTGGCAAAATTTTTCACGCAGTTTGATAGGCGAGGACTATTTTAAGATTGCAAGCGAAAATGGCCAGGAAATGATTTATTATACCAGATAGATTGGTCCTATTTAATGTACAGCAACGACAAATTAACTATAGTTAGACAAGCCTTACTGATTAACCAAGTGGTGGACAGTGTTATAGAATCGGACGGTATCAAAAGTAACCGCGATTTCTGTTACAAATTTAAGAGCAAGATGAGGATGTCTGTTGCTTAATTCAGTAAAATTGTGCTTTGACAAACACCACACTGTGGCATCAGACAGTGCAACTAGTGAGCATATTCTAGGACGGCTAGAAAACATCTCCAACTCTCCAACCATTGTTCCTGGTAACAAAGTTTCCACAATTCTTGTATCCTTGTCTGAATCTGAAACTTGCAATCCCAATTCACCACTCTCCACAATATACAATGCTTTGGAGTGTGAGCCTGTGCTATATATTATTTCTCCTGCTTCGTAAGTTTGATGCTCAAACATTGGTCCAAATATATCCAACATTTCACTTTTGATTGAAACGGTATCTGAGAGTGCTTGCATTAAGAATCTAAAGGGCTCATGGCCTTTGTTGAACAAAGTTTCTATAGGAGTCTCATGTGGATGTGCTTTAATGATCAAGTCAGCAGCAAAGCTAACCTGTTGTCCTCTAGGAGTAGATGCAACATTAGGCTCGATTTGTGAAAGATTCCAGGAAGAATTTGGAACTGTATAAACAAAATATTACCTGATTTGGGGTCACTCTGAACACTCTTGCGGTAATAGGTGGACAGCAAATAGTTTTCACACCATTCCAATGAATTGTTAAGAGTTTCAAAAGTTTGCACAAACGTGGTATCCATAGAGTCATCAGTGTCGAATATTCCTGAAAGACGCAGATCATTTTCCATGGATTGCAAACCACAAAATATTAAATGAGTCTTTGTATTTGACAAATGCCTTTTGATTCGAAGGAATGTTTCCAATCCGGAATAATCTACACCGCTAATCAGTGAAAAATCCAACACAATGAATCGAGTTCTTGAATTGGAATGCTGAATATCTTTAATGTGTGTGTCAAGCTGGCTTACTGTTCCGAAAAACATGAATCCTTGCAATTTAATTATATGGATCTGCGACCCAACCTTGTCCAAAAATTGCTGCTGTCTAAATAATCGGTGGACATTTGAGCGCAATTGCGTTCCAGAGAAGGTTTCTCTTATAATGGACCTTCTAGAATACATTACGACAAAGAATATGCACGCTAAAAGAATTCCAACCATAATACCTTCAGTAAATCCAACTACTCCCATCACCATCACAATAATGATAATTGTAAAATACTCCGATGGATGCATTCCTACTGACCAAGTGTCGTACACACTTTCTTTAAGCAAGTCAACTCCAAGATGGAAAATAAGACTACGATTAGTATATAATTACGCTCCGACAATAATTGTTGGCACATATTGGATGACAAAACTCCCTTTCACCCACAGAAAGATTGTGACAATAATTAACAATACACCACTTGTTGTTGAATCACCACCTGATCGGATATACAATAGAGAATTGGAATAAACAAGGTAATTCTGAGTAGTTCCTGCGAGACCTGATAATATATTGCTTAATCCGTGTCCGATAATTTCATTTGAAAGGTCAACGTCTTGTCTAGTTGATACTGCTAATGCAGGCACTTTATCAATTACTGATTACCATTAATTGGAACATGCAGTATACCAAAAAAGGTCAAGGCCAATTGGGTTGGAATAGTAGCTACAACTGCTGACCACTTCACTTGCTTAAAGTCAAAGTATGTCCAAAAAATATAGAATGGTGCGTCCTTTGCCGACTCGAAATTAAACAGCCAACCAAGCTTTCGCAATTCATCCAAAGGAATGCCGATGCTAAAAACTATAACATAGAATAATAACGGAATCACTGCATAAAACACTGGAACCAACATAGGACGATCGATGAAATTCTGCAACAATTTTAGCACTAATGCAGCTGCAAAACTAAAATTAGAAACGTATTAACCTGGATCCCCACAAGGTAAAGTTGGACAGTTTGAAAATTTCCATAAAGTATTCCAGGTTGATCACAGGAGGGACATGGGCAGTAACTTCAATTCCTGTCAATATCAAGAACAACCCTATTCCGCCAATGCAGCCCACAAGGATGTGTCTAGGAAAGAAATGGATAACAGTTCCAAGTTTAAATACACCCAACAGGATAAACACTATACCAGTAACTAATGTGCTGGATGCATAAGACACCATGATTGTAGCAAGGATACTGTGGTCGCTCTGTCCAACCATTTGTGTTTCTATGATTTGACACATGATGTGCAAAAAAGGCATAACTTCAATCATCATGCTTCCGATAGCCCCTTTAAACGCTGATCCTCCTCCAGTATAAACTATTTGCGATATAATTGTGCTTGCTAAAAACATTGAAATACCAGCTTGTGGTCCAGTTGCTGGGATGTGTGGATCAGAATGAGGAAATACAATGATCCCGTACGACATCTACATTAAAATATACATACTGCATCCAGCAATGTTAAAAGCACTGCCAAACATACCGCTGGTAGCGAATACAAGGACAATTTCATTATGCTCCAGAAATTTGCAAAACTAAATGGTGGCAGCTTTTCTGTAACAATTTCCTCAGTGTTATCAACTGGTGATTCTTGCGGAATTAGGAAATCTTGCTCTCCATAGTTTTCATCATCGCTTTCCTTTTCACTTTCAAAAACATAAGATGATGTCTCATCATTAACTTTGATTGATATTGAAGGTGTGAAAGGGCGTTTTGTGGGAGCACTTGAACTAAAGTCCTTTCCTGTTGGTGAATGGCGAGCATCATATGCAGCCAATTCTCTAAATGTCCAAGACATTGTTTGCTGAATTAATACTGATTTTACCTGTCTAATTTCTGCAGTTGAAATTGAGTAAGATGCAGATTCGTGAGAACCTGGATTAACGATAGTTACCTTCTAATCTAGATGCATAGTGAGATCGAGCCGGTATAGCATTACTCCTCCTGCGTGTAATAATTTGGCCTGGGGTTGTGGATAATACTGGAGATTGGCTGGTACTTAATCTGGCGGATGCTGTGGATGGATTCCTTGCAATATGGATCCCTTGGTTTTGGCTCGTACTATTTCTTGCATTATTAAAATTAATTGACGAACGGTTGTGAGTAGGAGATTGCGAATTCCCTTCCATTTCAAAAATATTTTGTGACACTTGGTGATGAGATATCTCCAGCGACTTGGAACATAATGACGAATAATTAGAGGAATTTCACAATATGCTCTCATTTGGGACAAGAGGATAGGTGTCGAGTTGCATGTTGGGGATGCTCTACGGTTACGTAAAAAGCCAAATTTAGTTCCTGGTTGGTCATAAGGAACCTAGGTTCCTCAGCTAATTCATATCGCGGGTTGATTCCGTTCCTTTAGGAAGGAACAAGCACATGGCGACTGTAATGAAACAAACCCTTTTATTGAAAATAGTTAAACAAGCGAAAAGTGGTTGTTGTTGACATCCACTTCGTGAGAGGTAGACATTTGAGGGATTTGTTCATACTTGCCTTGTAATTTTTCTCTCAACTTTGCCAAGAGATCCTTGAGAGTCAATCTAGTGCCTTGGCTGCTTGAAAGAACAGCCAACAATGCCCAAGACATGGCACCACAACCTTCTCCATTGATTTTAGCATCAGCACTAGTTTGGTTATCTTTGCACCCAGAAAACATAAGTACGTCAGCTTTAGATGACTTTGTTTCCAGTGTCTTTTTCTCTGCTTCAGAATTTGGAGTGTTTTGTTCAGGTTTTGCAAGTAAAGAAAGGGCGCCGAATGCTTCCTTCATTGCCGCTTGCCTATCACCCTTTTGGAAATCTTTGAGCGCTTTAATACCTCCTTCTAACGCAGCACGCTTATTGCTCTTGCAGGTAACTTCCAAATTACCATCAATGGTATACATGAATGGTAAATCAAGCATAGTTCCAGAGTGACAGCAATCGAAAATAGCTACCATTCTAGATCCTTCAGGAAGAGCTTGTACTAGAATCGTGTTCATATCCTACATTAGTTTTCAACTTACATCATCAACAATCATTCCTTGAGTAGTGTAATCAACCGGACAAATAGTATTATCTAACCCATCGACTTCGTCACCATCTTCATCCTTTTGAGTAGAGCCATGACCAGAGTAGTGCAAAAAGAAGGAATCGCCAGGTTGAGCACCAGAGACCAGCCATTTGAATGATTCCATAATGTTTGCTTTGGTAGGAACATTTTGTCCTTGTTGGTCATCAGTCAAGATTCTGACATCGTTGAAATGGTCCTTGATGTAATTGTGAACATTCTTCACATCATTGATGCAACCAGACAATTGAGACTGGGTTCCAGTGTAATTGATACCAATCAACAATGCTCTTCTTTTCCCATTTCCACCTTCATGAGTAGTCAAGTTGCCAGTCGGTTTTCTGCCAGTTGTAGGTTCATCTCCACCAATGACTTTTCCCAACATCTGCATTAGGTTGAAGTTACCTTTTCTACTTGATTTGGGTCTACTTTTTCAACTGCCTTTTCCAAATTGTCGACTAACTTTCCTAACCCTCTGAACATTTACTGATTTCGGTGAAAGAGCAAAAGAAAGGATGAAACAACATAAGCACCAAAGGTAGCCCAACAGGTGAATACCACGGGATGTTTAGAAAGATTTTATTACCAGAGTTGCTTCTAAAGGCACAGTTATCCATAGTTGCTTCTAGTACGACTGTCATTTGCTGCTGCTTTTAACAACGTCTTTCGCAGTAGCAAATTCTACCACTCCGTTGTTGATAATGAATTTTGCTGCATTATAAAAGCACTTTGAGAGTCATTATCAATGCCATCCTCAAAAGAGCGGCTAATTTACCTATCTTGATTCAGTGTAGAAATACGAGTACCAATAAATTCTTAACTGCTGTCCTACCAAGAAATATCTCTCCATTAAAACATTTCGTTGTAGTTTCCGGCGAGCAAGTACTTTTGCCCGCAGTGTGAATATACTTTGTAGATCAAAAAGAAATTCGATTCAATTGCGTTCTCTTATTTTCACGGACCAAAGCTGGTGATATTGTTGCAAGCGTAAATTCAACCTTTAAATATCACCGTTCTACTCCTGCAAAAATCTTGCTTAGCACCAGTCTAAATTACGGCAGATGTGCAATTAGCAGCTTGTTCAGGACGCAATACTCCCAACGTAAAATCATGGTCGGATCCTTTCCCACAATCAGTTAGCAAGTCTCTAGTAATTTTACTATCAGTATACGACCAATTAGTTTAAAAAGTTTAGCCTAAATTAGACCGCGAAAAAATGAAATCCACTGTAGCTAAAAGCTGCGAACAACTGCGCTGTCTACCAGCCAGTGTATATACAACAAATAAAAACCAACTTTTTAATTGTATCGAATTTATTCTAGTAGTTTAGTGGATGTTGAATGCATTGGATCCAGCATCATTGGAGGTCAAGCTGCCAATACCCCAGTTTGCTTCAAGGGTTTTCAAAATAGAGTAGTGGTTATAGTAGGTGTTGTCTTGAGTTCCGGCTGGTACACCTGCTCCAAGTAATACAGTGTAGATTTGATTGTGAACAGTGTCGATATCTAGAACATTGGCGCTTTCATCAAAGGTAACAACAAACAAGGTCTTTGCAAACACCGGGTTGGCCAACAATGGCTCAATGAAGCCTTGTAACCAATTTGCTGCATAGTCCAGATCAGTATCGTGACCATCGTTGTTGATGTTTGGAGTGTAGAACATGTAATTTGGAAGGTTTCCTGAGGCAATGTCCGCTTGCAATTGGTTGGCATTTACAATGTTGTTGCATCTAGCTGCATTGTTTTGAATGTTCTTGTAAGAGGCAAATGGGTTGTGCTTTCTATAGTATGGTGCAGCATCTCCCTTGAAACACCCGGAAGCTACTGGATAGCTTTCTTGGTAAGACTTCCAAGTCAATTGAGCAGCTTCCAATTTGTCAACGACATTAGTCTTGTCAACATCTGCAGTGAAATCCATGAATACTCCACTGGTAGATCCAGATGTCATTGCAATATAATTTGGCTACATTAGTAAATAGTTACTTGAGATGGATGAGTTACGCCATGGTAGTTTGTCAACAAGCGGCCCTTTGGTGCAAGTACTTTACCAAAGTAAGGTTGGTTAAAAGTAGGCTGAAAGCTTTCATTTTCCAAAACAATGATAAAGATATTGTTGAAGCTAGAGGTAGCTGGCAGTGCAGATGATAGTGCAATTAATGAGGGAACAAGCAAATTAGAGAGCATTGATTGGACAGAGACTGCATGCTGGTCTTTTAAATGCTTTGATTAGTCACACGGATGTCTTTTGCGCTTTGACCAAACGTGCCAACGGACCTTCGAAAGTGGTCAGGGATCCGATGGACCATTGGCCGAAATGCAGATTCTAAATTTAATATAAACATTTTGAGTTAGTAGCATTGGTATTCGCTCGAGAAGTCGTACGCGGCTGAAATTTCCCCAATTTTTCCAGTTGTGATTAAACACTATAACTGCGAACGGTATGAAACCAGCGGCTATGGTAATTGACAAATGACCCACGTTCTGACCTTGTATCCCTGAACTAGAAAATGGAATGATTCAGAAGAATTGTTTTATTCTATTTTAACGCAAGTTGAATGCTGCTGCACCGGCATCATTAGATGTCAAACTGCCGATTCCCCAGTTGGATTGCAAAGTCTTGAGGATAGAGTAATGAGTGTAATAAGTGTTATCTTGCGTTCCGGCTGGTACACCTGCTCCAAGCAATACAGTGTAGATTTGGTTGTGAACAGTGTCAATGTTCAAGAAATTGGCGCTTTCATCAAAGGTAACGACAAACAAGGTATTTTTAAACGATTGATTGGTCAATAATGGTTCAATGAAGCCTTGTAACCAATTAGAAGCGTAACCAGTGTTGGTGTCGTGCCCATCATTATTGATATCTGGAGTGTAAAAGACATAGTTTGGAACATTTCCGGCAGCAATATCCGCAGTCAATTGATCAGCGTTTACGATGTTTGCGCATCTGGCTGGGCTAGATTGAATATTCTTGTAAGAGGCGAATGGGTTGTGTTTCTAGTTTTACTATTTAGTTACTCTATAATAAGTGCCAGAATCTCCAGCATAGCAACCAGAAGCAATTGGATATGCTTGTTGATAGGATTTCCAAGTCAATTGAGCAGCTTCCAATTTGTCAACGACATTAGTCTTGTCAACAT
>JADIIZ010000115.1:0-37800 GCA_027604345.1 Boothiomyces sp. JEL0866 | reverse complement strand
TTTTTTTTTTTTTTTTTTTTGCTTATGGATTAAATCCATCCAGTACCATCATGATTGGATGCTATCACTATACCACCTAACGCCAGTACACTACCGCCCGTAGTTTCAATATCAAAGTATCCTCTAGTCACCCGGTCACCTCGCATAAATCGCCCTATAATGGAACGTAAAGCCGCCTGCATACCAGCCCCGGAGTATCTAGTCGTATACACCGAAGACTCGACGTCTACAACTAGGTACGCCATGCCACCGTTAGGCCTGACGTAACCTACTATTGCACTCGGACTTTGGTTAGTAATCATAGCTGCATCTAACGCTTGCGCTATAGTACTTCCTAGGTTAGCCAGTTCATTGTCATCTCTTGTACCCCATGTACCGTCGGAGTTACGTACAATACATCCCAGCGAACACACAGTGTACACTCCATCACCTACTGCTGACCAAGTCTGATCATGTTGGTACACCTGCCTCTTGCTAACTGATGCCCAAACCCCGCATTGGTTGCCTGGCCATAATGCACGCTTTGACATGCTAGAACCCTCACCTAGGTACACTGTCGCGTTCTCCGTTACGTGTGGTCTAGAAATCACCACAGTAATACCTGACCACAGTACACTCCCCTGCGTGCAGCATGAAGCGTCAGGCCAGTTCCTACACCTACGTCTAGCTGTCCCCAAAAATACTTCCTCAGCAATGGTTGCTGGCGCGCGTCCTGTTGCTAGTGACATACAAGCATCTACTGATATACTGGTCGATTTACCATCATACTTAACTATGTGAACCACTTGTTCAGGAGTGCTTGGTCTAGTATCTGAGACTATTGCATTTGTGCATAATACTGATGCTATGATAAGGCTGTACAATACAGTGTTCATCGTTTAGTCTATACTTTTTTTAAATTTTTATTCGGACCATATAGTGCGTTGCCGACAATTGGTGCAACGGTAAAGACGTACTCCATCTCCTAAAAGGAAGAGGTTTTAGAATTTCAAGCTTCTATAGCCATATAATTTGAAGCTCTGCTAGGTTTTACATCTGAAGCTGCACGCTGATTGTAATAGACGTTCATAATTCTTATTACAATCTTGTATAGCGGAACACTCTGTATAGCACTACAACCAACCAGGGATACATACTCCATGAAAATGTCATAGAGTACTCAGTAACCCTGGGTAGATAGCTTGCTTCTGGTTTGTTCAGTAGAAAGATAGCAACTTGTACAGGAGGAGCATTATAGTTACGTGTTGACTAAACTATTAGGGTCCTATTAACTGATTTTTAGAAGTGAACTATCAGTACATCAAGAATATAGTAACTACAATGAGAGAAATAATAGTGCTGTATCTACCGGATGAATTACATTGTACTTCGGCAATTCCGGTAACGTTTAACGACCCTTGTGGATAACGGTTATTAGCTATGTAAGATGTAAGGATTTGACCGGAAGAAACTTGGTCTATCGAGCTAGAGAATTGGTACTGTTGGATAAGCGAACTACATGATGAATCATTGTAAACGTTGCAACTGTTTCCCTCGAGTAGCAATGATGCTTTAGAACCTGTAAGGTTTATGCAAGACTTCAAAGGAGCTGTAGAGTTGTGATATTCAAAGAGTGTACCGTTGTTATATATGTTAAAGTCTCTATAGTCTAGTCTTACGTGATTAATGCAAGACATGTTATTGGATAACCTGTTAGTTATTCTTGATCTTCCCTCATGCAGTAATTACAATACTAGAATGTTTAGATAGTCGTATATCTTTATAGCTAGTGGTTCTAAGACCTCATCTCATCAAAATTCGAATTTTAGAGTCGATTTACAGTATGGTTATATAGAGTCCTCCTTATGTCGTTATGGTGTTACTACCCTCGACGTATCTAGGTTTTTGTTCGTAAAGTTTTAGCTTCTTGTTGTAGGCTTTACACCATTTCTCTACCTTTTCTGGGTCGTTACACCTGTACATCGCAGATTCTACACCCTCTTGAATATTTCTTGTTCCCTCTACAAACTGGAACACCTCTGTTGCATCATATTGTGGCCCGTCGATGAATATATCCTCTCCATCGTAAGACGCACCCTCCTCTAGCTTCATACAGTCGCTTTGTATTTCCGGATTGTTGCTGTAGTGTCTTGTCATCCGTGATACTAACCCGTTATTAATTCAGTTGTAACATCAGGTGGGGTGCGTATGACACAAAGTTATTCCTCCTATACCCTATGACATCATATAAGAAGACTAATAAAATGCTGATACACGATACCTATCGCCACACGGACACCTAAAGCCGCGAGGTGGTGTTGTTTTGATCATACAAGATTAGAAGGGTTGAGGAAGGCCACTCTCAGCCAAAATCAAGATACTATAATGCATTTATATCTTATATAGATTTTTAATTTAATCTGCTAGAATCTAGAGCTGTAGGAGAGTTGATATAGTCATATAGTATTAAGGATGGTGCTAAAGTTTTTCAATTTTCAAACTGTTTGACTTCAGCCTTTATATCTCTTTAACTTTCATAGCTTACGACCGGTCACAATGTGGATTGAACCTGTTTGGTCCCCCACAACCACTCCTTAAAGATTCGTAGCAGTCGATTCCTACCATATAATGACCTCCAGGAAAGGATGGTTGTACACACATTCTATGTGGCGCTGATGGGTCTCTCCACAATGAGCTCCACCCCAGATTTCCCTTTACTATATCGTTGTAGTCTCCAAAGTCGTTCGTAGGATAGAATCTGTCGCCTGATTGTATCGACAGTACTCCACAATCGCTAACACCGTCTGACCAATCAGTACTGAAAACAAAGTGTGCAGAAGATCCTGTGACTATACACCCACTATTGAGAGTGTTATTGTTCTCTAGGGGTGTACTTAGACAGTTTACGAAGGTAAGGTTAAACAATAGTAGCGTCTTCAGCATCTATCTATACTATTTTGGTAAATCATTTCTATAGCTTTTTAATTACGAACTCTCTTCGTTATATAGCTATATTTCGGTAGTACTCTAAGTTGTTGGGTTACCTCCAAATTGGTATAGATTACTTTTAGAGAGAGCTATCTTGTACAGTTAAGAAAGGTGCAAAGTTAGCGACAGCATTACCAAGACTAGGTACATTTTAATCTGTAGTTTAGAGTCTTGGTTGCAGGGATTATAATCTGTCAAAGTTACATCGGCTTCTTCGTTATTAGTGCTATTACTGATGGGCTCGAGAGTTGTGTACATTACGTTTTGAACCATCTTATCAATTGGTCGTGGAAGTGTAAGACTAATCACTTTGTTACTACAAGATGTCCCATTATATAGCGAAATAGAGTCGTCAGATATTAGCATAGAAAAGGCTTGGATTTGAAGACAAGAGTCCATTTTGATTGTCGCTCCTCCTAACGTAAGACTCTTATCGCCTGAAAGGTAATAATCTTTCACTTGAACATCTAATATTATGCCACACATCGTCTGGGTTTTTAAACTGGTTTTAACAGGGGCTAACATTTAACCCACCGTCTATGCAACATCCACCGCTGTGACATCTAGCTGGTAAGACATGAGATCTAACGAGATTTGTCTCACCCTTCGGGCAAGCATTGTTGTTGTCGCTAGATGACCTTTGGTCGCACATAGTTTCACCACCATAATTCCTGTTGCAATCATACCACTTGAAGAACGTTCTGCAGGTCCACAAGTTTACTACTCCTATGCAGTGTTCTACATCGCATTGTGCGAAACCGTTGGTGCAGGATGAACCGTAAGACCAGGAATGGGTATAACCCAAAGCTGTTGAATAGGACACTAGATCGTTCCAAGCGAAATTGCCAGTTTCGGTCACCGTAACAGAGTCAGATACCGTAGTCGAACCCGATATACTGACTTGAACACCGTTTCCGTACCAGTTTGTGACCGGTTTATCCCAATCTGGAAAACAACTGGAACCAACATTTTGCTTTATAACGCAACCCCTCTTCGATAATGTAGGAGTTTGATCGTGATAATCGAAGTGTAGTACAACTTCTTCACCTTTAATCGTATACCCTCCGGCTTCTTCCAAAATCTTGCAAGCTTTTGCGTCTTTTCTTATCGAGCACGAGTAAGTAGCATCGTACACCTCGTTTGCTGAGATAGCGATAGCTTTAGATGCGAAAACTAACGAGATGAAAAGGAGGTTAGAATCTATCATTCTATGACTTGTTTATTTTTAATTTTTTTTTTCGGCCTGTGATTGGACCCTCTATTTTTATTGGGGAGTAGTATGAACATCCCACGGTAACCACCATCTTACTGTGGCATGTATGCTTATTGCCTGCAAGTCATAGAACTGCTGTGTCGCACTGTAGTATTCTATTCTAAAACTGATCTAGTCTAGCTTTCTATTTCGCAACGTTGCCACCCGCGCTTGAATAAGTACTAGCGGACAGTCTTAGGTCGTATGGCTATGTTAACCCTGTTGGTTATCGCTGTTAGGTAATCCAGCTTTAATGATGAAATGCTATAACTACACGAGTCTTTTGGTGTTAGGTTGAAACTTTGTACCCACTGTACACAATACGAATCTGGTACTTGCAGAGCTAAAACTTATCACCCACTCACCCAGCGTATACTTATAGGCCTTTTAAGTATTCATCTTATCTGTCTTCTCTGTTATATTGTGTTGATGCGTTCCTCATACAGCTGTGCAGTTTAATCCCCGTAAACGCCATAGACAAGGCTTTACACCCAACGTCTTATCATCTACAGTTCCGACTTCTTAGCTTTCATGAAAGAATGTTCGACTATCTTACCATCTGGACAGCACCTGAAACGTTTTATGTAACTCTTTGAGATAGCTTCGCACGTTGTACCAGAAAATCTTACGATGTAGCGCTGTAAGTCTCCAGATAGTATAGCTTTGCGAATGGTATCTTTTAGGACCTTCATACCCAAACTAGTGTTGAATATCGGCTTCCAGTATATAACCAGTGTTGGCATTTTATACCAATCTTCTGTGTTTTCCTTCATCCAGTAGACTTGTCTTATATGGTTGCATAGTTTACAATTTTCGAAAAGTCTATTATTATGCTTTAAGCCGATATAGGACAACATCTTCTCATTGTATTCAAAGTCTGCATTATTCTGTATCTGCAATTCCGGTGATAAAGTAGACAACCAATGGGATCTCCACGAGACGCTATAGTTTCTAACGTTTATGCCGGTATCATATACTGCGAAAACATCTTCATGGTTTAAAACGTGTCTGATTCTAGA
Source organism: Boothiomyces sp. JEL0866 (assembly GCA_027604345.1). Classification (NCBI taxonomy): domain Eukaryota; kingdom Fungi; phylum Chytridiomycota; class Chytridiomycetes; order Rhizophydiales; family Terramycetaceae; genus Boothiomyces; species Boothiomyces sp. JEL0866. The sequence goes on along the minus strand of JADIIZ010000115.1, from coordinate 32,562 downwards.
CATTACATTCTTCTTAATCTCAGGTAAGAAAGTTTCATACCTTGACGGTAGGGGTGGTATAGGGTTTTTTATCAGTACTCTACGGTGTTGCCTGCCTGGTCCAAAGTCGCACCCTAGAGTCTTCAAATCGTCTGACCATCTTACTTCAAGGGGATAAACCATAGATTTTACAATTTTCTTCACGAACTCTTCGGATGTTTCATCCTGTGGCAGATACCGTAGAACCAAATCGTCTACATAAAAGCCACCCGACGCTTTGACTTTGCGTAATCTAGTTCTTAGCTTTGCTACCTTCGACGACAACCATATTGATGCTAGGAGGGGAGAAAGTCTAGACCCCATACATATCCCATCCATAAGGATATAAGGGGTGTTGTTGTAAGTATAAACAGAGTTATCTAGAAACTTTTCAACTTTCAACATTAATGTATGACTATGTATAGACACTTCACCTAACAGTTCTTCTCTGGGTATACACAAGAACATGTTCTTTAAGTCTCCTATCAGTATTCTCCAACCATTTCTAAACTCTTCTTCTGTTGTCACTACCTCTCTTACTATCATATTGGTTGACGGGTACACGTAGTTGTTTATCCTGTTGTTGATAATAGTGAGTTCTCTTTTCAACCCTTTCTCCCACTTCGACCTGGATTTCGACCAGGACACGATGGGCCTTCCATCTATCGGTTCAGATTTATGAGTCTTAGGGTTGAAATACATGTAAGGTAGCAAGTAGAACCCTCGAATATCCATGCTATCTCTTTTTGCTTCTCTAACTTTGTAGGTTTGAAGGTATTTTTGGTTTTGAGCTTCTTCCCATCCTTTTTTGCATAGTACAAATCTAAGTCCCTTATCCTCCTTCCTTACGATTATGTTCTGCTTCTCTAACCACTCAAATGCTAGATTAACGTTATCGAATCTATTCAGATACATCTTTTTGATGTTCTTATCATTAAACTTTCTTTCTTCCACCAACCTCTTCCAGAATTCGCAGTAGAATGCCTTCAAACTGGGAGAGATGTTTGTTGTTCTGTCTTTGAACATCTTGTACTTCGAACCTTTAGCTAAAAGCCTAGAGAAATCTAATCCCAAAGTTGTAGACAGTTCTAACCACGGCACCCAAAACAGTTTTCCTGTCTCATCGAGCAATCCTATGTCGTTCAGTCTATTGTCCCTGTTTAGATGTCTTATAGTTTTTACACAGCTGAATTTAGCTCTGACACTCTTTTCCCCTGCTTGATGTTTGGCTTTTATCAGCTTCCTCTGCAAATGAGCCATTTTGTCGAGTGAGAATCCGTCCATGAATATATTCAGCTTCTTGAAGTCTTGAGTGTCGACAAAGCTAGAGGTGAAGAACGACGATATGATAGTTTCTGTCATTTGGTAGTATAGATGTATTAGGTACTCGCTTGCGTTCAGGGTTTACTAATTAATTATGGTCTTATGGACTCTAAGGCTAAAATCGTTAGAGCCTACAAGGCTAGTGATATGTATTCGAACCTTCAAATGCTAATGTCTACCACTTCACCCGAGAAACGGCAAGATAACGTGGAACCAAAAACCAAGCTTGATGGAAAGCCCTGTAAGAAAATAACCTTCGTACGTAGAGGTTCTATCATATCTGACGGTTCTAATTCTGATTCTGGTAGTAGTGATAGGAGAAGCGGAGAAATGCGAAGGTCGTCGAATAGTGTCGTTTCAGCTAGCATGATCGACGTTGTATTACAAGATGATCTATCGTCTACAGTTTCTGACGGTGATAACTATGAGGCTCATATAGCTGTTGATATGGATCTGAGATCTCAAAAGTGCAGATTAAAGCTTTCTACGTTCAAGAGGAGATTGAGTAGTACAGAACTTTCCTTGGAGACTGGTAATTATATTGTTTTGGAGTTTTCGCCGAAAACTGAGGAGGACTGTTCTTTACAGATAAGTAAGCTTATAGACAAGACTTCAATGTTATACAATAACGGACTGTCTTCTCTTACGGTAGTATTTGGTTATGAGACAGCAGTTTCAACGCTATTTCCTCTAGTCTTACATTGTACAGCAAAGAATATATCTCTAAGGTTATTCTACATGAAAGATGAAATATTTTTAATCTAGGTCTCTAAAAATTCAAACTTTGTCGCTCTCAAGATAGTTCTCACGATTTTAAGCTACAACCTACAGAAATAATTTAGTTTTACTAATGCCGGACGTCAAATGCGATATATGTGGTAAGGTCGAATGGAGAGAATACAAATTGACTAGGTCACCAGATGAACCCTTGGAGTTAGAGAAATGCTCCTGTCACGCGGACATAAAGATGTTGGATTCTGAACTTCTGGACCTTATATCTATACAAGCCTCTAGCGTATATTTGGTTGCTAGTGACAGGGTTTCTGCAAATGCGATTAGAGGGCGAACTCAAAGCGAGATCAGTAAGACTAAAAACTATATGAATGAAAAGAAAAAGTCAGAAATTCTTCAATTTGAAGATCATTGTATTATTATGACTTCTAACCGTAAAACTAGACAGGAGTTTGAGATAAGATTGGACGACGCTTTAGTCGATCAGTTTAAATGCTATCTACCTATAGAATCTGAACAAAGTATAACAGAATATGGCACGAGCTGTACAGTAGTAGACACTAGAGGATTAAAGAGGACGTATAAGTGTAGAAGGCGACAACCGACAATGGAAACATGTTTGAAGATAGTAAACGATTCGGTTTCAATCTTTCCCGGTATGAATTTCTATGAGGCTTCGGAAACTTATGTAACCTCCTCGGAATTCTCTAGTATTATAGATGTGAATGCTCTAACTTCGTATGTTGTAGCTTTCAAAGAGGTGGCCTACAGGGTAGGTGATTGGGAGATAAAAAGAAGAATCTACGTACCCTCAAGACACGTTACTGTAGAGATGGAGTACTTGAAAAACTCTAGACCAAGTGTGGAGCAGGTAACTGAGGCTGTTGAAATGCTGATGACGCAATGCTTTTCAGTAAATTCACTTTGTCCTTTTGTGTCTAACACTTATATAGACGTAATAACTCATAGTAAGATGCCTGTCTATGATCAGAAAGTATACCTGGAGAGTGAGAACTTCTTCTTTGTAAAGCCCGATGGTGAACCATGTTTAGTCGTGAATGGTGGATACTTCTGGATTCTATGCAGATATCGTGACGATCTCGAGGTTATATGCTTTAGGCCAAAAAGCGTAAAACAACAGTTCTCTAAGTTCCCGGATACTGTAATGTGTGAGATTCTTCCAGATACTAGCTTGGTGTTTATATGTGCTATAACAAAGAACGGCAACTTGCTACCAAAAGACTTTAGGTTTCAATTCAGGCATGAAATGCTAAATAGGTTTAATGATTTGGGTATCAAATTTAGAACACTACACCAAACATACAGGGAAGCTTTAGAGTCTATAAACTCCCTAGACTATCCATGTGACGGTGTTATAGGCGTAAATAAGACAACTTTCGTAAATATACGCATTAAGGAGCCAACTGTAGACCTCATAGCTCATGAGGGGTATCTCTGTTCTGGTTCCAACAAAACGTCTCTAGTCAGAAGGTTCAAATCTCCAGATGCAGTCCAAAATGGCTACGTGTACGAGTGTCATCTTGTTGTACATGATTTTGACAATTATGAGCTACAATCATGCTTTTTCAGACCGGATAAACTTCACGCTAACTCATCTAAAGTTTTCACATCTGTACTACACGCTTCGTCGATCAATCAAGATATGAACGCTTTCTATCAGAGAGAGTTAACAGATTACTGTTTTACAGTTAGAGAACACTTGTACAAGAAAGCTATAAACTCTAGAACTAACGGTTGTCTAATAATCGATGTAGGAACTGGAAGGTTTCAATCTTCCAGCTTTTTCTCTGATAAGACTATATCCTTCCTGTTCTGTGATCCTTCGCTGAGACATATGCATAGGTTGGACAGGAGAGTTGAAGAAGATCTCACTGATATGGGGCACAATGACAGGCTTAATGCTATAAAGCGTTTAAACAAAGGTCAGATGAAAATAGCGGTATTCAGGGGTAGAATCGAGGATCTACTAACGAAAGACGCTCAGCGATATGTTGTTGAAACTAGAATTCCTATAACCCTATCATTTAGTGCCTCTACTTGCTACCCTAAGCTTATCGAGTTGATAAACTATGGTGCCCTACTGTTTTTCTGCTGTTATGTTTACGACTCTCTAATCGGCACGGGAAGGACTATTGACTTTATGGGGATAAGTATGAAGTATGTGCGCTCAAACCCAGAAGACTGTCGGGGAGAGTTCAGATACGGTAAGGACAAAATCATAAGGGAATATGCAGTAAGGGTGTCGGATTTCGAGGGTAAGATTGTGGACCGCACAGGCGACTTAACAGTTAGCGAGCAGCTGAAGTACTTTGACGATGCGAAGTTATACAAACTTATACGTTTGTTCTGTTCTAGGTAGTTTTTAAAAATTGTAAAGTAGACTAGTTTACAGCTCTAGTTTTCACAACTAATGGCTTCTTATTGCCCAACTGACTCGCTGTTGATCTTATTGAGGTTACGGATGTTACAGACGATAAAGATTCCGAGCGTTTATGTCTTACCACTTCTGGCTGTTTAACTTGAACTCTGGAAACTGTAGAGTTAGCGAGAGGCAAGTTCTTAGAGCGTGTGACTATTATAGGCTTATCACTTACGGGTTGTGGTTGTCTGTCTTCAACTTTTACGACTTTTATAGTTTTCGCAGTTTCAGGTAATGCTGGCGTTATGACTACAGTCGTTGGAGCTTTTATCGGTAGAATTTTATGAGCTGGTTGCATTTTACCGGATGACTTTTTAGCTTCTACCAAAGAGGAACCAGTTGTAGCCCTTAATGCGTTATCGCTCTTAGTGACCGATTGTTTGAAAACTTTAACGAAGTCAGCCGCTTTAACGTTGGACTTTTTCAAGCCAAATGATATTTCTGGCAGAGCTTCCTCATCATCGCTATAGTCGTAATAGCTAGAGTAGTCTGAGCTTTGTGTATAATAATCAGTAGGAACCCTAGCCGTTCTTGCTTTTTCGACTACAGACTGTATCTTGTTACTACTATCTTTTGTGACGCTCTCAACGGGTATATTCTTGAGAGCTGCAACCAGTCCTGGGTTTAACCTTGGAGGCTTCAAAGCGTTGATCCTCAAATTTTTCTCACCCCTAGTTTCTTTAGTGAACTTAGCGATAGGTGGTACATTCCCTGATTCTTCCGCTATATCACTGGTGTCAGAAGTCACTGTGTTTATTATCGCTTCAAGAATTGACATCGATCTTTCGTAGCTTTTAGTGCACTTCTCTGCTCTGTTCAAGAGTTCCGTCATGAAAGCTGTATTATCTTCATCCTGGAATCTGCTCTTTAACTCTTTAAAGTCTTTTATGACATCAGCGAATTCAGCTTGCGCCCTCATAGTGTGTTTGAAACACATCGTTATAGTTGATTCGGCATAATTGCCTCTCTGTAGTCTAGATGAAAAGCTCTTATTGTAATTATCGTTATTGCGGTTTTGCATTACCACAAAAAATTCTCCAGCTGTAACGCTTAAATCTACAGATTTTAATTTATTTAACAGTCTAGAGAATTGAGATATCTTACCCATACGACTAAGTACAAACCTCGGATAAACTTTCCACCTGTAGTATCTATAGTTTGTCCCGTTTAATTCTTCTACAGAAAAGCCCGTGACGCTTAGAGATCTAGCCTCCAGATCTATGTTGAGTAGAGAAGGAATGAATTCTCGCTGCCCATCGAGAGCTTCACAACTTCTAGCTACAGACACTGGGTGTTCACAATTGTAATGCCTCAATTTCAATCTCGATATAACGTCTTTCGATAAAGAGCTTATGAAGCTGTCAACGGTGGAATCTGCTTCCATTCCTAATGTTAAAATCTGCAAGTTTACTGGTATTAATGACAAAAGATTGCAAGCTTCAAAGAGAAATTCAGCCATATAATTATCAGATTTCATGTTCACAACGACATTGTCGCTAGTGAATGGCCTTGTATTCAGAAACAGAATGCCTTTTTGCATTAGGACGTAGGATGATGTTAGCATTTCAGCTATCCTGCTCATATAGTTTTTGTCATTCAAACACAAGAACTGTGTAAGTACTTGAACTGATGGTGTAAAACCCAGACTTTCCGACGGGTTAAATGCTAAAGCTGCACCGAAACAGGGCAATATCTTAGGATTATACGGTGACTGACCTAGAATTATAGTGTCGTAAGGCCAAAAGACGTTAATAAGTGTCAGATAGTTTAATATTCTAGGATCGACTTTTACATCACATCGTTGTTGAACGTTCGAAATGTACTTGTCTACAAGCTGTATAACCTCAGAGGAGTAGTCTATACTATTGTTTACAGCTTCGATCTTTAAGGTTTTCTGGATCTTAGCTTCGAACTTGGGTATTTGGCGACTCATCGTTATGTCACCCTGTTAATTTTTTAGTTTCAGGTTTTGGGTTTTTAAATCCAGAAACAATCTGGTTGTGGATGTAAGACTGCTCATTCTTCATCCTCTCCATCGTCTTCATCTTCAGCAGCATTACTAAAGTTCTTCTTTCTGTTTTCCATTTCTTGGCGTTCAGATAGATCAGCACTTGCCTTTAGTCTAGCCATCAGTTCAGAGCTAGCAAGACCTATTTCACCGCTGAACCCTACACCGGTGCCAGTTTCGGTGTTAATACCAGGTGACGAGATGGTGGTAAGATCATAGACTTGCATGCACTTAATTGTAGCACCTAAACGATAAGTGTAACCTTCATCCCGTCTTTTACCACTGTACTTCAATCTGAAAGACAAGAACCCAATACCAATAATGTTGGATTCCAACGATCTCAATAGTCCTTGGTAACTACCCATGGGTTGATGCATTAGCTCGACCTGTTTTCCATTTTGTTTCTCGAACCTCATAAAGGTTTGACTTTCGTAACGCTCCTCGTACTCCCTAGACTCCGGAGCTTCTCGAGGGTTCTTAACGTTTGTAGCTGCATCAATCCAGATATAGCCATTTGAAATATTTTCAGAATCTTCGTCGTAGATGAAGTCATCATAGTGCTTGGCTAAACCTCTCATGATCTGATGGTATCTGTCCAATTTGAGACCCAAAGATATAGTGTTCACACCGTAAATCGACTCGTAAGACGCACCACCATAGGTTCTTTCCTTTCTATTGCCAATATTTGTTCTGTACTCCAAGATGACATCAAAGACAGGAACAATAGTGCTAACACTACCGTCAGGATACTTTACAGCTATATCTCTCGTAAGGCTGGTCCTGTTATCGTTACCTTTTCTCTCGACTTCTCTTACACCACCCACTGTAAATCTGACATCTACAAGATCATCAGACACGTTGGCACGAAGATAAGATTCGTCGCGGAAAGAGATTTGTCCGTTTTCGGTTATAGTAACGTATCCTTCCTTGCCTTGAGCATTTTGCAATCTAGACTTGGTAGGTAGAGTTTTAGGTTTCTTGGTTGAAATTACTTGGTTATCTGGATTCATGCTTGATATATTGCATTGCTAACTTGTTTTGGGTTTTAAATTAAAGCTCTAAACGCTTATCTTTTCAGTGATAAGCATAGAGAGAGGAGTTCCTGCTTCTACAACTCTCTCTTTGGAGGATACGTTCCATAGCGTAAATTTCATCTCTTTCTTACTACCATCTAGCCCTATATTGTCTGGGTGGGACGCTGCAAAGTTGACTATGAAGTCGTCGTTATCGTCAGATCTGTTCATGACTATCAGGCGCTCGTTGTTTTGCGACACTTTAACGTCCATCTTGATGGAAAGTTCTTTTGTCGAAAAGGGCATTAGCTTTACCTCCTCCGTGCAGAATACTTTCAGCATTTCGAGTTTTTCAACCTCGCCGACTTTTTTCTTGATACTGTTATGTTTGAAGGTCTGATCATTGTCGTCGTAGAATACGACCTCTAACATTGGTTTCCGTTTAAATTTTTATCAGCAATCCAGTCGTACAGTTACCTCTTTGAACGTGAAATTCTTTCAGAAAGAGCTATCAGAGTCAAACGAGTCTACTTTAGCTTTCTGTGACTCTGCAATCCTTTTCATCTTCTTGATGACAAGAGATCTGGTCTGGCTCTCTAGCTCTTCCAACACTTCCTCGTCTTCACAGTACTTGTCTATAAACTTGTTAGCTGTAAGATCCAAAGTCTGTAACTGTACTACTATATTTCTCAATACCTTGCTGTTTTGTACCCGGATCACTAAATATTTTGACATCGACTCTACGAGATCTATAAGGTTATCGTATTCTAGCCCGCTGGACAAACAGATGGACCATGTAGCGCTCAATCCTGCTGTATAGTCATCATTTTGTACAAATTTAATACCTCTAGTCGCCTTCCTTGCTGATCTACCGAATATGGTCATTAGTGCTTGTCTCATTGTCACAGGAGGGCTATCACTCTGTAGCCTAGTCCTTATACAAGACATTATAAACTTCAGCTTTTCAACCGTTTCGTCTTCACCGTAAGGGCTTCCCTCGTACTTGACCTCCATTTTTTGCTTCATTGGTATAACACATCCTCTCCTTGTGAACCAAAGGTTATGTATTCTAGAGTTAGGATACCAAATGTCATTGCTACCAACTATTAGTGTAGCTTTGCTACACACTATACCCATGGGTGTTGATATAGAATCACCCCCCGTGACTGTCTTCCAGAAAGACTCGTTTATCTTACCATCTTTCATTGATGAGTCTCCTATGCTAGTGAACCTACAGTCTATAAGATTCTGAATATCAAACGTTGAGAGTTCTATGTTTTTGGACAGATAGTCTTCTGATAACGGTTTCATGGTACCTCTCAGTACAACATTAAGGATGTCGATTATAGTGCTTTTACCATGACCACCGTTGCTGTACAGGTATAATATACGAGGTTGGTCAACGGGATCTATAAGACCGTTGCCTATTGTCCACATGAGCATATCCAAAGATTCATAGCTGAGAACATTCGAAAGGTATTGTTGTATAGTGCTATCATAGCTATTAGACCATACAGAAGAAAGGGATACACCCCTTATGACTGGACCGACGCAGAAGCTTCTCTGATCGCTACCCAACTCTGAGTCTAAATTGCTAAACATATCAATGACATAGGGAAAAAGGAGTTGATCATCTCGGTACCTGATTGAATACCTCAAATGTCCTATACATACAGATTTCTCCCTGTGTATCACTGTACTAGAATGTTCTTCAGCCAGATCCATGTACGGCTTGGTAGCTATAACGTAGTTGACCGTAACATTCTCTATACCTAACCGCATACAGAGATAAAGGCTACCAGATTCACCTTTCAACGGTATCCACTTGCTAAAGTTAGGGTTCCATATATACAACATTCTATCGCATGAGACTATATGTTTTTGATGTACGAGTCCTATTAACTTTCTAATCTTAGGATCTAAACTCTCGTCTCTTAATAGTGATGCCAGTTGATTGTTCGTATAAACACCTTTTAATCCGGGTAGGGGAGCTTTGTACTTTAGGGTGTTGTACTCATCTCTGGTTGGTAGTCTCAACGCTTTAAGCTTTCTGACCATTGTAATAAATTAACAGTATATGGCTGGATACTCTGAGTACATTAAATTATTAGACGGGGGATGGACCTGTATAACAGTCGATGTAGTTTCGGATCCTTCAGTTATACTGTCCTACGTCAATGTAGCTGAACTGACGATAACCAGAAGGTTGCTCAGAGTTAAGCTAGGGAAAGGAGAGCTTAGAATCATAAAGTTTTTGGTTTACCAGTTAGAAGACTGCTCGTCATTTCAGGTTCTTCCTAAACTCTCTTCTGCTACACCAGGAGAAAACGCTAGTGTCTATCCAGTTAACCTTAGCGATCAGAGCTTCTTACGTTATGCTTCAATATGCGGGATGGGTCCGTTCAACCATCCTGGCAAAGAAATATCTAAGGACCAAAATATAAACGTTAAGTTGAGAATAATAGGTCTTGATTTGGAACAGACTACGCTTAATCGGAATGGTTCCTTCCCTCTTCCCTCTGACCCACTAATAAGTGCAGCTATTGTGGCCTGGGATGGCAGAAAGTTATGTCGTATAACCGGAGGGTCCTATAGAAAGAGTGTTTTTGAAGCCGACGACTCGTATGACATAGGGTACGTAGATAATTCAATGGAGCTAGTCGAATGGGTGTTTACGTGGATAGAAATAAACGAACCTGATTTTATATGCATCCATTTTGGCTTCAAGTACGATATACCGCGGCTCTGTGCTCACGCTTATCCACATAGATCTAATTACTTTGTGCATAGAAATTTGGGGAAGCTTGGTAAAGGCTTAGACCTTCGAATTCCAGGCTGTACAGTTATAGACACTCACTGGTATATAGACAAAGTGCATAGAAGTGAGTATGACAGCTTGTCTCTGGATACTATAGCTATAAAGCTAGGTCTTCCTGGTAAGCACCCGTCTCCTGAAATGCAAGTAGACCTTACATCAAAACACGACCTGACTGAAATGATCTATTATAATATAGTGGATAGCTTCCTACACATGCAAGTTGCTATAGACAGTAAGTGTATAACAGAGGTAATAATGCTGTCTAAGAATTCAAGGTCTCCGCTGTCTGACTGCTCTAGATACATTACAGGCACTATATCCGCATGTTTGATGTCTTATTTTGCTTACACTAGAGGTCAAATACTAGACTGGTCAGAGGACAGGATAAAGTATCAGAAGATTGAAGGTGCTAAGGTGTTTAATCCTTTACCTGGATACCATAAGCTTGTGACAATCCTAGATTTTGCATCCATGTATCCATCAGTTATGTCGTCTTTAAACTTATCCCTTGAAACAACGGAAGTACTTGGTGACATTAGAGAGTTTTCGAGGGAGTATCTTAAGTTATGTGGTTTTAGTAGTGCGAATTGTAACAACTGTATATCGTGGGATTCTGAGTATAATTACACCGTTGTGAACAACTTTCTAGTCAGAACAATAAAAAGTCCTACATCTGTAACATATGATGCTCTAGAGTATTTGGTCAAATTGAGGAAAGAGTTGGGGAAAAACACTCCAGCCGGTTGGACTCTAAAAGTTGCTGTCAATAGTATCTATGGCCTTTACGCTTCGGTTGTTTCTGGATTAGCATCTTTTGCTGTTGGTGCGTCAGTGACATTGGGTGGCAGAGTTGCAATAACATATACAGAGGCAATAGCTAGTGCTTTGGGTTTTAAGGTGATATACGGTGATACTGATTCAGTCTTCTTGTCGAAAGTGTCAATGCTTCACGTTTCTGCCTCTTCGTTTGTAAAAATACTGACTAATGTCTTCAAGTTCACTTCATTGCATCGTATGGTTTTGGAATATAAAGAGACATACAACGGGTTTATCATCATAGCCAAGAAGATGTATTTTGGTAGAAAGTTGAGCGATAACAACAATGAGGAAATAACTGATTATCTAATATCACAGAGGATCGATTTCAATAACCATGTAGCGGCTCTCACAAAGATAGGATTATTTGAGGCTGAAACCTTTCAGAAGCTGGTTAAATCAGAAGAGGGCGACGAGCTAACAGTTGAGGAAAGTGTAAAGGGGTTAGCACCACAAAGAAAAGATCGTTGTTGTATAGTTAGAGAGAGTGTACTGTATGTGTGCAGGGTTATAATAGAAACACAGTGTAGTTCTATAGCCACAAGGATTCTATCCAGATATTTTTCAATGCTTAACTCTAAATTGACCATAAATATTGTGGATCCTCTAGCTTTGGTCAGAGAGCGCAGAAAAAAAGGACAATTATACTTTGAGTATATAGACTCTGATTCTAACCTACAACTTGTAAGGAAAGACGTATTTAACCCTTTAATCCATAAACCTTGCGCGATTAAATCCTTTGATGAAATAAAGTCTAACTGCGACAGAATTTTGACATCTTGCAAGCTAGCTAACATAGAACGCTTAATATCACTGTATGATTCTGGCAGATTGGCGTTTTAAAAAAAAGATAAAAAATTAATTAGACATCAATGCTAAAAGACGTTAAACCATATATACTAAGAAGTTCGAGTTCTGTATCTGTCGATGGTGTAAAACATTCGTCTGACGGTGGTACTGCTTCAAACTCTGATTCGGATGATGGTATAATGCAAGCTACTAACCGTCAGACTTGGCAGATAGAATCAGGATCTTGCGAAGTTTTGAACTCGATGCTGCTACACAGGAATGCTATATTGTTGTATTGTGAGCAGAGAGGTCTAGTTTCAAGGTATAAAAACAGAAAGAGTCCACCAGAAACATGGTTTTCACCGAATCCTCGTATAATTCTCATCCCTAGGTTGTACAACCCATTCCAGTCGTATCCTGTACAATCCAACGGTTCTCACTTTTACTTCGATATGCTCCCCGGAGAAGACAAAAAGACTTTTAGGAAAGTACTATCAAGGTTGTCTAGCAGAGAAACTGTATGGATAGACGTAAGAGCAGAAGTGAAGAGCGCTTTAGATAAGAAGAGGTTGCTCATTGTATCAGATTGCTATAACTCAGAAGACAAAATGCACGTTCCATTTCACGTGTTTGATTCAACTACTATGTGGGAAATGTCAAACTACTCGATAGATGAAAATTATAGAGCTATGTATTCCGGGTTAACCGAATCTACACTGCACAGTGGTATATACGGTTCGTTACATGATAATACAATCGTCGATATCAGACCATACGAGGAGAACGATGATGGACCTCTCGATCCGAAGAATGAGTACGATTCTGACTTGAGGACTGTCAGAGAGGATCTGGTAGGTTTTCTAGACTTCAACTTTACAACCCCAAACCAGGAAGCTGGAAAGTTGAGGTCTTTCTGTCATGGTTGTTATATATCCCATCCTTTAGCCTCGACCTTCTATTTTTTGAGCGATGTCTTCGAGAAGATATTCTACACTAAAGGTTACGATGCTTGCTACATTAGAAACAGTGCAGCTATAGAACACAAGCAGAGGATGGACATATTGAAAGACAGAGACGAAATAGAAGCAAGGTTGTATCAGTATTCCAGTAATTATATAGACCCTTGGGTTATACACTACAGTGGTATAGTTGGAAGAGTCGCGCAGAGAAAGGTTGTTGACTTCATAGTTAACTGGTTACTGTTCAACACTAGAGACAGACCCAACCTTCACATTTTTCCTGCTAAAAGGGTTATATCATTTGCAACATCTCCTGGTTGTGTCTTAAAGCTTGTAGAATGTGTAGACTCAATAACTATGCCCAAAAGCGCTTGGGTAGATTCACTAGTATTCAACGACGATATAATGATGGAAGTATATGGCTACAAGAGACCTCCTCTAAACGAACTGAACCAATACTCTAAGTCTTTCATGAGCTTTGTACCATACTGGTGCTACAACCAGGCACCACGGCCGTTGTACGCTTCATCTATATCACCACAAGCTCTATGCAGACCTAGGGTCGAAGTAATATCTACGTCTATACCGATTCACGTTTCAGTGCCTGTGATTAGGACACCACTCGTTACATCTTTATGTAGCGAAATGTCTAGCAAATCGAGTATACCACTTTCTTTCCCCGGTCATCACCTCCTTGTGGCTTTCATAAACTCCAAGGACAACTATGAAGACTCTGTGATACTCAGCCAAAAAGTTAACGACTGGGAAACTTTCGCTCATGAGGGTTACATAGCACACCCTATACCAGACAGCGTTACAAGTGTTAAGAAAGGTCAGGTCCTAGAGAGAGAATCCTGGATAAGACCAATTGGTAGTATAACTGTACTATCAAAAGGTATCAACAAGAACAAGACTTCTTACTTTATAGGTAAGATAGTTACAAAGCATCTGATGGTAGGTGATAAACTGGCAACACAACATGGGCAGAAATTCACAATCTCGAAGATATTGCCAGAAGATCAAATGCCGTTGTGTAGAGACACTAGAACGGGGGAAACTTTCAAACCACATATTGTAGTAGCATCCAGTTCTATACACAACAGGGGTACAGTGGGACAGATCTACGAGGCTTGGAAAACATTTGAAACCATAAACTCGTACGATTTCAACCCACTAAGTTTGAAGTCTCATGTCGACATGTCCCCTAGTGAAATGTTTACAAAACCGAATAACTGTTACACATGTAATTTTACATCGTTCAGCGGTACAGATTTTGTTTCGAGGAAGGACGATAACGGCCTAACAACGCTTTGTATAGCGGATTATGGGATTTGTAACTTCTGGCTATTGGGTCATCTAACTAGAGACAAGCAACTATACCTCTCAAAGGCTCCAAGAGCTATAAAGATCCCAAAGGGTAGATTGAAGGGAGGTTCTGTTCGTCTGGGTGAGATGGAGATAATAACCCTATACATGAAGGGAATGATATTCTGTCTATCTGAACTCCTAGAGAGTTATGATCAAGTAGAGGTATCCGTCTGCGACAAGTGTAGAAGGTTGTCCATACTGTGTGATTGTACTGGTAAGTGCATCGGAACGTCTCTGGTATCTACTCGATACTCTCTAGTAGTTTTGGATATATCCAGAACAGTGTACTCTCTCCATAGGCAACAAGCTTTACTATCAGAAAGTGGCGCGAGTAAAACAGAAATGTCTCTAGGTGACGTGTGTAGATCCTTTGTCTATCATTGAGTTTTAAAAACTTATTGCTTCGAGATTGTGCGCGCTACTCCTAATGGTAACGCCGGTTTCAAACGAAAATGATTTTTTACAACTGGTTTTACATCCTTTTCTTTGCCGAAATTAGCCTTGATATCCTCAGTCATAGCGTTGACCTTCATAAGCTTGAAGGCTTCATCCTCGTCGGATGGTTTTATAGCATAGATCTTCTCGAAGTTACAGTCGTAGGCGGCTGGATAATCTTCAAGCATTGTATTGTCATCAGGGTTATAATCCACCTCTTTAATGATATTGTTGTTAGTGTGATACAGTATATGACAAGCTGGTTCGTCGATGTACTTCCTGTACTTCTTGAGGTGTTCCCACAAACTCAGCAGAGATCTGTAAAATCCCTTTATTTCTGGATTCTCACTCATGCTTCTTAGTGTTGAAGCAGTCATACTGATAACTTCGGATTTGTCAGATCTACCCAGAATAGCCATAACCCTGTTAACAGCAGGATCGCTAAAACCAGGCAATTCTAAGTTGTATTGTGTATTGATTAAAGATGAAATCTTTACTATTTTGTCTGTACACCTCTTAGCGGAACTAGCATAGGTGTACCTACCACACGATTCGGCCTCTAACCTGTCTTGTATACTTTCCAGTATAGCAACTATAAGGTGACCAAAGAAAGAGTACCTAGTGTGATATACTTTTTTGCTCGAAGGATGTATAGTCGTAACCTCGGAATGTGTTACTGACCTAGCATCTACATCTGTTGGTCTAGCATGTTGAGTTTCAAAAGAGTCGTGCTCATAGTACCCGGTGGCACATGACTTGGTATCATCATCTTCATAGTCCAGAGAGCTGAGATCTTTCGGCTTGGCCCTTGGTACTTTTGGTATCAGTAGCTCTAGAGTTGAGATTCTAGTCTTCAGGTTTGAGTTTTCAATCTTCAGATTGTTGATATCAAGCATTATAGACGGTAGAGCTGACAACATTATCTCCATATCTCTTAGTCTTTTCCCTAGAGAGCCGTAAGCCGAAAGTATCCTCGTTACTTCATCATGGCTTGAAACTTCACCACCTTTAGAGTTGTCTGACTCTATTACTTCAAGGTTAGGCGCTGTACTGGTTTTAACACCAGGATTACTAAGGTCTAGAGAATACAAAGCCTTACCGATCTCCTCCGTTTTGCTAACATCTTTTGTGAGGCTGTCATCGTCAACACTGAAAAGTTCTAAACTTGGAGGCTTACTGTTGTGGAACATTGCATAAGACTAATTTTTTATTATAGCTGAGGGTCGAAAGCTAGATTGAATGTTCTAACTTCAAAGTTTATCTCTATTTTACCCTCGTGGATTGGATAAGCTATACTTTTGTTACCACAAACGGTAGAGTCCTGCCTTCTTCTAGATGCAAAACCTTCACCGTCCGACTGAGAACTGTCAGACATATCATCATAACCTCTAGAAGTAGCTATACCATCATACGTTCTATTCCGTGACGAATGATAGTCTTGCAAGGTTTTTTCTAGGCCTATAGTTTCGGATTGCTGTCTCATCCTTCTCATGTCTTTCAGAGAAATAAGGTCAGTATCTCGACGTATTGGTCTAACGTCTGGTCTATACGAAAAGGATACTACACTATCTAGATAGTCGTCAAGTGTGGGAAATATAGCAAGAGGAGACGTTCCTGTCGATAAAGGTTTAGCTTTAACACCAAAATGATTCATGTAGCCATCGGACGATCTATAGTTCAAATACTTTCCAAGTTCTGGGAATTTAGCATTAAACATAGTATTGATCTTGTTAGCTATAAACCATAACCTCGATACAAGTGGGTGGCTTATATTATTTCTCCATCTAAAGCTATGTGCGTTGAACGTATAGGACTCCGTAGAAACTAATACCATTATTAGCTCGTATCGCTTTAAATCTCCAGGTGGTTCCGGCAGACCAACCCAAGATGATTCTATATTATCTTTAGCCGCTTTTGGTATCTTGTTGATCAACTCATCGTATTTCTCAGTATTTAGCGTTAAAATTTCATCATCATAACTTACATGACCTTCTAGTAGTAAATCGTTTGTAACTTTCCGGAGATTAGATAGCTCAGCGAGACATTGAAGTACCTTCTGACGCATCTACTATGTAAATTTTTAGATAACACCGTCATCAAGGCGGTAAACGTGATTACAGTATAATCTAGATAGGTAACAGTCTCTACAATAGTTCTGGTCAACCCTACAGTGTCTGACCCTATTGTCGTAGCAATTTATGACTCCTACCTTTAGATCGTTCATGACAGAGTATTTTGAGTCTTTAAACATTCCGCCCATTAGCGCCACGTATTTGGTTTTCAAACCGCAACACACTCCCATACAGATTCTAGACTTGTCAACTATTCTAAGGTCGTGTTTTACAGCCAGAAGAGCTTCTATATGTACAACTATAATCCAGACGAATCTGTTTGTCGAACTAGCGCAGCAGATCTCTCGTACTACCTTCTCTAACCACTTTGTGTGTTCTTCTATAGTGTTCTCTCTTCTAGGGTGATAGGTCAAAATTCTGTACCCGGTTCCGTTGTTGGTATCTTTATTATGTTCGTATTCGTACCTTATAGTTGACGGTCTTTCTATATTTGACATTATAGAGTCTACATAAGCATTAAAAGGGTGTATCCTCTTGGACATGAACCGTACGTCCAGAGGGGATGTAACCATTCGTTCTATCTCTAGCAAACATTTAACCACAAGGTAGAATGCACAATTATAAAAATTTTCAGTCCTACATGTGAATGTTTTTGGACTAAAACCACTATAGAACTTAATCTCGTCAAGGAATACACAACTATTAACTTTGAATACTGTAGAACTTGAAGTTGACGACTGTCTATTGTAAGCGTGATGGCAATACCTCTTTGTCACTTCGTCGAACAACATGAACCGGGTGATCATCGTATCTTCTCTATGTCTTTATAATGAATTATAAGAGTAATGAGTCGTCAAGGTATACAGTTGAAAGTCTCAACCTCTGGTAACGGCCTAGGTCTAAGGGGAGATGATCTAAAAAGTGGTTCTGCCTCGCCACGAGTAGCTTCTTTTTCGTCTTTGAGTAAGAAAGGTATAGTAGATAGTTCTACGGAAAAGTCTATATACAAAGGAGTGAGTGATAGAAAGGAAAAAACCAAAAACGTTTTAGAATTGTACTATAGAGTGTTATCACCAACAATATACGGGAAATCGCTAGTTTCAAACTTCAGACAAGCCCAGTGGGGGACTATATTACCCATGATTAAAGAGGAAGAATGTTTACATAGAAACATCATTTCAGCTTTCACACCGAACTTCTTGGGCTTTGAGTTTCTACCTTGGAGACATCAGATTGTTATAGGACAATGGGTTATAGGCGATGACCTTGTATTAGATATAGGTTTCATGCATCCCGGAATCTACACCTCAACCATGCTGGCTGGACCGATGGATCAAAGGCTTCTGAACGAAGTTTTACAACTGATGACTATAGAAGATAATGGGTCAATGGACTCATTCAAAAGCACTTTAACTTTTAGAGGGGAAAAGATGAGAATAACGTCAAGGTTTTCGGCAGCGCACTATAACATAATGAGACTATGTGGGATTAAAGCCCCGTACAATGATATGACTTACGCTCACATGGGTGCGTCTTCTCTCATTGTAAACGTAAAATTTAGAGGTGTGACAAAATCTTTCTGTTTGACATCAAAGACTTTACCAATACTCAGTAGAGCATGTGGAACAACTATACCCTCGATATCAAACAACCACTACTTCAGGGTTATGTCTTCTGATACGGAAGCTAGAGATTCTACATTCTTAAGGATAGAAGCTACAGGTTTGATAGGACTTGCTGGTTCACCAAGGTATTTCCCCAGAGTCTTATCGGACTTTAGAGCTTGCATATTCAGAATAATGTCCAATAAAGAAATGACAAAAACATTTATAGCTAGTTTACGCCATGTCCAGACTGGTTTTTAAAACTTTATGAACTTATCGACGAAGTCAGGAAGCAGGAGAGATTGCCCATAGATACAGCAGAGAAAAAGCTTGAAGAACTTATTTCTAACCGTTGGATGTTAGAATCATTTAACTTCAGACTGTCAATTGATTTCATGTTGCAACACATAACAGAAGTGAGAAAGTTGGAATCACTATAACGCAGAAAATCAGTAGGTTCTACATCCGCAATCTTTCTCACTCTAATTTCGCTTGAAGAAATTATGGTTTTGTATATAAAGTTGGAAAATGCTAAAATCTCACTCTCGTCATGTTCTATACCGTAGTAGAAAGCCATGTACTTAATGGTCGAGTAACATAACTGTAAGATTCTAGTCGACTTGTAGTTCAACAACTTTATAGCTTGTCTGGAGGTAACAACCAGAAGTGGGAAAACTTTATAATCCAAGATTTCAGTAGGAGTCTTTAGTACCTTCTGAACGAAATCTTTACCGTCTCTATAGACTACAAGGTAGGGTAGAGAATTTGTTATAAGAGAATTTGACAGTATGTTACCATCTATAGAACCATCGTGTTTAGCTTTATCTAGAGCGCCTTGTACTATGCTTTGAGTCAATTTCGTTGCAAATCTACAAGATGGGTTACCGTACACCTTAACACCATCTGGTATCAGAATTGAAAGGTCGTTCCACTTTTTAGTCCAGAAGTCCTCAAACCGATTACTTCTGGGGACAGACTCTAGACTAACATTTTTCAACTGTCTGGCAAGAACATACTTCTTACATATAGCCAGTTGGCTTTCAGTTATATCTTTCACTCTTTTAAGACCTGAAGTTATATACGAGCTAGGGTTTAGTTCCTCTTTGTATATAAGACTAGAACTCAATCTGGCGGACTCTTTACACCTAGAGAGTTTGAAAAGAGGATTAGAGTACGATATAGAATCTATCTCCGTTATGGATGTTGTAGAGGAGAGCATAAAATCTACAACACCATCTGGACAATATTCTTTAGCTCTATTGATTGAGTCTGTAGAGAATTTAACGCTAGTTTCTTTCTTTATAGCTTCTTTCACTTCATTTACAGACTTGGTAGACGATACAATACAAACATGAACTTCGTCTCCGTCGAAATCTAGGTTCATCCTTTCGCATAAATTGGCATTGCACCCAACAGAGTAGTTGTCCCAACCGTAAATCTTTACTGGTTGCACAGAACCTATCAAGATGACAGGACATCTTAGAACTATACCATAGTCCCCATCGGTCGCTTGCCTGAAGGTGTAGTAAGGAGATCTCAGCTTTTCGTTAGGGACTTCCAATCTGACAGGTATCTGCATGTTATTCATCCACTTCCTAGGTAGAAATATTATGTTTGGATCGGGGGTTTCTACCAGGGAAGCCACACCCCTACAAGATGTTAATGGTCTGAAAGATAGCAACCCAGCTCTAAACATACCATTCTTGCCTAGAAAAGTTTGCATAATAGTATCACAAAAATCCTTTGAGCTTATCTCCTCTGAGAATAACCGCCTGTTAGCATAACCTCTCTTGTCTAGTAACTCCTCATCATCTACAGTGCAAAAAGATGGAAAGCCGACACACATGTCGTTAATCGCTTGCAAGTGGCCTATACAATTAGAGTGTTCTGGGAATGAACAGGTGTAAATGGTAGAATTCTTAAACTCTCTTGGTTGTACGGTTTTTAAGTTGACAACTTTCAGATCTTTGAGTTCTAGCTTTGTAACCAAAGAGGCTCTGTCCTTTCTCCTACCGTAAGCTACAACCCTCCTTACAGTAAACTGTGGTATGTCCTTGTGGCTTTTAACGTGAACAGTCATTAAGCGTTAATTAATTATATCAAGTTTAGAGCAAATAGTTGTAAAAGTCCAAATACGATGTATCTCTAAAATCCGAGGATTCTTCAGTTTTAGCCAGTGTAGCTATCCACTTTCCAGAATTCAGCTTTTCGTATTTCAGGCGCTTAATTATAAGATGTTTGAGACTAGGGAAGTAACTGTGGTTACCATACTCTACCTCGGATATCTGGCATATACGCTGATTACAGGCAGACACAATAACTTTTATCCTAGAGGATATTGGTTCAAATCCGTCAAACACGTACCTGAACATGTCAACATTAACCTCCTGATATTCTAACCTGTTGTTATATATGCAATTGATGTACAAGCTAATCCAAACATGTTTCCCGGTATTCAAACTTTGTATTATGTTGCGAACAGCTTCAGAAGCTTGATAACAAGATATCTTATTAAAGCTAGCCACACCTATCTTCAGTTGGACGTTATTATTCTCTGAATTTCCTATCTGCTTAGTTACAGACTTTATAGCTTCCAATTTTTCATCTTCTGACTTTCGCAGGAAATCTTCAACTATAAAATCGATCTTGTTTTCAATTATAGCGTCATAGTCATTTCCAGTGTTCATTGTTTTCGGTTAGAGGTTGTAAGTCACTCCATAATTCTTTAACCAATTCTACGGTTATACTGATTTTTGCTTATTGAACTGTAGTTGAAAAAGCTCTAATTATCGTTATCTAGGTTTTAAAAGCACAACAACAAAACGGTAAGATGGTATAAACTTATACAATTATAGACCTCCAGTTTCGACTGTGCAGCTAGAAACTATACTGTTTGGTAGTTTTAAAACGTGAGACTAGATAACTGAACAGTGTTACAACTTTTGGTAGTACAACTAGGCGCCTAAAGATTTAAGCACTGAGACCTAAGATCATGAAACAGATTGGCTAATCTAACTCTACCATCTTTCGTGTAAATGTCTAAATCCCAAAAACTTGATGGAGCTAAATTTTCAACTCTGGAGTTGTCTGTTGGGTAAACCAACGGTGGTTCGACGCTACCACCCCGTAGCTTCTTGTAAACACAACATTTGTTACCTATAGCGCTTATTACATACAGTGTATCTAGGGGCGATTTCGACTCCAAATCTAAAAACCTATCCCTAGCTTGCTGGTCAGCTTCTATCCTAGTATAGATAAAATCTAGAACCCTCGACCTTTTAATCTCGACAAACAAAAAGGGTTTATCGTTTAACTCTACAAAGTATTCCACTGACAAATCGACTGATTGCCTAGTTTCGAGAGGGTAAGCCTGAGGGCAAACGGTAAAATCTTCAGATTCAGGGAAGAAATGGTTCAACATTCTGTTATAGGGGCCATACCAGGCTTTTTCTGTAGCTTCTGAATTTACCCTCTTGAACCTGTTTACTAGAATTCCTGGCCAGTCTCCCATTGCTATTGTAATTTATTTCTTGGCCTTATAGTGGGAAGTTCGATATCCTAAAAGCTAGGGGCACCGAGCCACTAACATAAAACTATGGGTTGTGATCGTCATCAAGAACTGTCGGTATAACCACAGAGTTCTCTGAAAGAGTGTTTGATATCTCAGGACAGATTCAAGGTTCTTAGTTCCGTACTTTCAGCCGCGAAATGGATATCGGCTACCGGTACTCGTGTGGTGAAGTGCAATCGTTTTATCTTGCCTTTGTACCACAAAGTTGTATTCACTGGAGTAGCTAAGGCTTTTGTATAGGTCTCATTGCTATCTCAAGCATTTTAAAAGATTAAACCCAAACAATGATTGCTAATATAGCATTTGACATTTCTACGCCTAATTGTTCAGACCTGACTTCTTACACCTCGCTAACAACATTCACAGAGTGCTCGGTTATACCATCTCAGCAGGTAAGCAGTACAGCTCAATATCTGAAGTTCGACAATGATTCTGTTGAATACTTTGGCAACATGGATTGCACCGGTAGACCTACGATAGCTGTACAAAACCAGAGGTACGGAATCAACAATACTTGTTACAATATGTCTCCTTACACAAACGTGAGCAGTTCTTTCCTGGTAATATATAAATCTTCATCGAGCAATAGTGGTAGGTCTGATGCCTATAAACTTGTAGGTATTATAGCTCTCATCTGTAACATTTTTCTGTCACATCTGTAAAGGTTAGCCCTGTTGTTTTTAAAACCCAACATCATAGACCCTAGTCGTAAAAGTTATAGCCAAAAAGTTGTATAATTTTAGGTCAGATAACGATATAATCATACACAAAAGCGCGTCGGGTAAAACTCCAAGAATCGTACAGGTTACACACAGGGTACCGCAGGTAAAATAATAGATTAAAAGAGACAGGAAAAGAGTTATGAGAGTCTTCACGTTTTCAGTTATTACGTCAGCATGTTCAATGGTTTACTGCACTACGGTATTACAGCAAGAGATTTCCATGGGTAACTTTTGGCCAATGACATACGACAAATGTATTATAGCGTTCAACAGAAAAGGTATGATGATCCACGAAAGTTACGCTCAAGCTACGTTACTGAATGTTATGAGAGTGGCGGCTAGATCAGGAATAAGCGCTGAAGAATTTTGTGGCAAGTTAGATCAACACAAGGAGGCTGCAATGAATTCTGAGAACAATGGGTGGACTGAAGATTACAAGCGAGGAAAGGTAGAATCTTTTGTCAGACACCTCGAAAGTATCCACTCTCTAAGTAAGAGAGGTATGATACGTAGTATTGATATATGTTGGAAATTACTATACCTATTTCTCGCTAATGCTAAGTGTGGGTGTATCTACACGGGCAAGTTGTACAGTAAGAAGGGTTCTTTGTCAGAATCCTTAACGCAACAGAACCACAACTGACCAATATAATGCTGGAAACCTCTCAGCTACGCCCAGAATGCCATACGGTAAATAACCAATTAGAGAAATGCTAATGTTTAATACCGGATTCATATTGTTATTACCTTTAAGCTTTTTAGTTACAATGATGCCGAATATATTGCTACTGGAATTAAGGTTGTACGATACCTACGAAGAGGGTAAGAAGGAAAAGGACGATATATCACACATTAACATTTTGGGCCTTAATGCGTATTTCTACTTTAGAGTTAGAAGCTACCCACTTCTAGTACTACTTTTTCTAGTTCTAGTAGTAGCACCCGGGCTCATAGCCAAGAAGCAGTCTCCAATTTAAAAGCTAGCACTTTAGCATCTCAGCGTTCTAAGATTAAGAGAGATAGCCTACCAACTATCATACTAACTGTAGTATAGACTTACGGGTTATGCAAATAGAATATGACGACATGGACTATATATCAAAAATAATAAGTTAGGAAAACAATATAGATTAAATGTTACATATTTTAGGCCTTGTTATCCCTGTGTTATCCGCCAGTCCACAAGATGTACAACCATTCAATTTGAAGGATGTAGGGCCAATATGTGGTATACAACATACAGGTGTTGTACCTACGATAGAGGTTCAATGGACCGATGGTAACACATCTTGTGCTCCCAACCCTACCGTTAGAAACTCTAATGGATAGGTCAGTCTTATAGATGGTATGAATAAGTTGCCGCTTCTTAACACACATTTCAACGCTTGGTACTCAGATAGTACCGACCAAATTTGTTTTCAACCAGCGATAGCCGTGAATACACAGTATCATTTGTCTTGTACCATAACTTACTTTCCATCTGGTTGTGAGACTGCTTCAGGGGATTGCCATTTCGTATAATGTCCTTCCCCTAAAACCCAAAAAAGTATTTATAACAGCATGTTTTCGTTAACCGGAATCTATTTAGTATTAAGTCCTGTGGTTTTCCTCATATTGGTCAAAAAAGACGGATATCTAATCAGAAGGAGAAATTTTGACAATTCCACAGAAGCCTACTCACACACGAGCTTTGTATGCTACGAGAGAGATAGATACGGCAGAGAGGAATTTTATACTTACGAGATAGTAGACGTATGGTCTCTTGCCTGTTGCTTCATAACTATGCTACTACTGCCGTTATTATTGCCAAACGATCAGAAGATTTCTCATGGCATAGATAGACTTTTACTGAACGCGTTTGGTATTTGAGGAGATCCTGCTTAAAACGTTGACAATTATATCATAGCAGTTCTGAGCATATTGAAATGAGGATGATACAGATACAAAAACTACAAATCTCCAGACAACGATAGGATAAAAATTTAAAGTATAAGATAGCACAGGACAAAATGTTCAACGATTTAATAGTAAAATCACTATGGTTTTGGGTCATATCATTGTTGTCGCTTGAAGTCTCAGGGACAATAACACGAACGCGGAACAACGAATCACACATCATAGAATTCAAGGAGTGCACAGAAATGGTTATAAAAGGGAGACAATCCATCAAGTTACGTACTCCAGCATCATCGACATCAAGAATGATAGCTATGATGTGCTTACCTCACGAGACTCCTGTATCTTGTTGTGCGCGACTAATCGATAAATCTACAAGTGTCTCAGTAAACGTAGGAAAGGACAAGCCGAGTAATACTAGAACACTGGAAGCTAACAATACAAGACCTCAAAACCTAGTAAGTTCTGACCCAAATTCGCCATGGCAAAAGGGTATATATAACTCTCCATCTCTGAATCTATCCTACCGACTTCTTAGAACGGTATTACAAAATGGAGGCTCGTCTATCAACGCTTTAGCCATACAACCTATACAAGAAGAGGTTCAGTCAGTAGAACCAAACACCGTAGTGATCCAACGATATAACCTTTATCATTCTGTGCCTGTAAGTCTAGGTTATCATCGACTCTTTCATTCATGTGCACTAGCAGTTTAATGCTTCGACCGAACCTTTGTACTACTGCTGTTTTAAGCGTTTAAAGGTATGCGACCATGAAACCTTTCGTTTTTTTAAATTTAACACAGTTCTACAGCTAAAGCAACTGTATGCAAGATACTGGAAACAAAATAATAAGTTAAAAAAGATAATTGCAACAGCCCGAGAAACGATGAGATCAGTAAAGGCTTTAATTACCTTCAGCTTATTACTAACCAGGTTTTGCAATGCTACTGTTACATGCAATGATGCAGCGACTAGAAGGCAAGAAATTCTAGACAGTGCGACTTGCGAAAAGATACTAGATGGAGAGATGGTACCCAATATAAGGGAAGACCTTAGAAAGGATCTCATCAAAAAGTCTTATAGATGGTGTGATGATAGCGAATCTAATCTACAATGCTGTCAGAGATTGGTAAATAGTAACAGTGCCTTAACATTTGGAGGTGTAATGCTAAGCGGAGTATGGTCTAGAGATGATAACCCTATGGCATACCTCCATGTGTCATGCAAAAGGGAGACATCATCCAGGTTACGCTCCAGGACACAGGTATGAGAGAGAAGCACTAGAAGTTGAAAAGATGTAGATTACTAGTGCAATAGACGCGACCTCCTTGAAGGTAATCAACTACAGGCAGTTGTCACCAATGACGAAACCGCCACTAAGAACCTGGACGAGTCGGTGTTAAAGAATGCTGCCAAAATCAATATATGGGACGACTCCTAGGGGTGACCATTAGACACTATCGAGCTATCGCTACTGACGATGATCTACGGGGATTTCCAAAAGGATTAACCAAGAAGATCTAGAACCGACATGAGCTGCCTACTCAACGCCATTCTACCGACAATTATAATATTTGCAAACCTACTATATAACATTAGGGTCGTATCGGGTGATAGCGCTTTGATTCATAAACAAACCTCGTGCTATTATATCAAAATATGTAATCGCACTAAAGACTACTCCATGTCCGCTAGTGCCAAAAATGGATACGTGTTGGTTGTATCAGCTATTGTGATATCTCTGCACCATATAGGCTTGTTCCTGTAGAACTGTATAGCTGTAGCAATTGTTACGCAACTACAAAGAAGCAGAAACACAAGGAACATGGTTTCACTATAGAATTCTATGTTTGCTGGTATTTTAAAAAACCACTATTTTGATGTTAGATATTAAAGTAAGGAATTATCAAGGAACTATGAAAGTACTTCTGCCATTCTTCCTCCTGTGTACCACTTTATCAGCGCTATCTCATATCCAAAAGGGCACCGGAAATAATGAGGAAGAACTAGGAGAGAGGTATGAGTTAACTAAACGCGATCAAGATAGAATAGATTGCAATAATGAAATCTTTGGGGGTAGAATAGCATCATTGGTCGTTTACGTTGGCTGGCATACAGTAGCAATTTTAGCTACAGGATCAAACGAGAGTGATACAGAGCCTAACAAGAGAGCTTTAAGCTCTTTGGGTAGTACAGATATAGCACATTTTAGAGATGGAGTAGATCTCGACACACTTCCTATAGTACCCATAAACTCTACAAGGTGTGTAGACTATCTAGAGGGTAGGTTAACATTTAGCTATTCGTCGCTGGAAGCTGAAACTCTCCTAGCAACTCTAAGACTTTTAGTGTCGAACGGTATGTCACCATATGATGCCTGCAAAGAGTGGAGTGAGATAAAAGGCAGAATTATGTCGGACCTTAATGACTGGTACTACGAGATGGGGCAAGTAGAATATTTGGAGTCTAAGCTAGGAGGAAAATACCATGGGCGTTCAGTTTTCACACCACACCCGGATAGCCATCTAGTATCTACTTCGAGGCACGATGATAACTCGTCTTTAACTTTAACCAAGAGAGGACGGGGGTGAGATGACTGGCTAGATCCACGCGTTGATTGGTGCGGTCTAACTCGGAGTAGAGATGAATGCAGTAGCCATGAAGCAGAGAAATCGCAGGATCATGAAGGACTGTGCTATCATACTGGTACAATCAATATGTACCCGAACAGTTGCAGTAGAAGAGTTGGTACTAGACCATGGGAGTGTAACGACGCAATGTGTAACAAGCAATGTCGTCTAGTTTACAACGATAGCAATAAGATGGTAGAATTCTGTCACTCATCGGGTTATAGAAACCTTTTGACCGTTTTAACCTATCACCAAACAGAGTCAACTAGAAGCTAAAACCTAACTCTATAGCATTGTACCGCCGCAAAATTTACGTGTCAATCAAGGAACGGGGATCCAATTCTTAGACCAGTTTATCTGAGAGTTGAGGTTAGAATAATAATTTAAGAAGGAACAATTGAGATGAATTTGAGGTTTCTATGTTTAACAGTTACAGCAATAGCCTCAGGTAATACATCGTTTGACAATGCAACTAATCCGATCCAATCAACTGTATTACCAGCAAGTAATGAAACTTACAACTTATATATTATTGATGGAGAACATCGAATGCTTAGAAAAATAGACTGGCCTTTATCCAAAGAGGACTGTATTGATATTTACCAACATAGAGCCTCAGTTGATGCTAAGCACTGGAACCAACATATGTTTCTAACTCTTCTAAGAACTGCTAGAAAAACAGGAGTCGAAGCCAAAGAGTTTTGTAGTGACACGGACTACTATAAGGCTAAGTGTACAGGATCGGAACTATACCGCTTGGTGGCTATATATCAGTCAGGCAATTTGTTACCATTCACCGATGAAATAAGAAGGTCTCAGTTATTCATGACACTTACTACACCAACAATTCGATGCACTCAAGGAGAACATTCATATTGGACAAAACCTCTAAGAGAGACGCGACTTACTACGGTCACTATTACATAGACGTATGGTTAGACGACGGATTATCGAACTACGCACAGCCATCTCAGAGCGACTTCGAAAACTCTCTCGCTCAGGGAGGGACACATTGTGGTAGCAGCAATAATATACAAAAGACTTGCGCGCACGTCCATATACCAAATGCTGGTGGGACTTTAGCTGCGTACCAGCTCCTCCTAGTATTTAGCGATCTTAGCTACAATGGTGACATCAAGAATGTAGACTGCACCAGCTACGGTGGGTATTAAGCAGTATAGATAAACGCTTTCCCCCATTGAGGTTTTTGCACGTGTCTCATTACCATCTTAAGCTTTTCAAAAAATTAAGGGTTCAAGCTATTGTAGTACTGTAGCATCAATAACTATGCTCTACACCATTGTAATTCTCTGTCGTGTGATTTTCATCATACTGTGTATACCTAACGTATTCATGATACATTTTAAAGAGATCGAACACGAGGATCCTAACGAGAGAGAAGACACTATAATAATCAACTTCAGTGACGGTAAACCGAAGAAAAGGATTATATTGATGAAAAGGAAGTCCTACAAAATAATGGCCTTGTTTTTTTTCGGGCTGGTAATCACACCACCACTGCTAAACAACTGTATAGAAAGCTACGAGATTAAATAAAAATTTACAAAAACAACATAAGACAATGGTTAAACTACAGCTAATCACTCTGACACTTTCCTACGCTGTAGCTAGATCCATATATAGCAACGGAAGCCCGTACCCTACAACCTTGGGCAACTCTGACGGAACTACTCCCACGACCAATGACAATATGGCAACAGTATTACCATCGACAGTAAGACCGACTAAATCTGTAACACCTGAAACCGAGACCCTGAGTTCATGGGTGGAAGTAGTGGAATCCGCCTTTGAACAGTCTCATAAGTTTGCAGAAGGCACCACCAATATATTAAGCAACACAGGACAGCGTGATTGTAGTATTTCATCCGCTCTGCCTGTACTAGCTTTAGACAAAGAATTCCAAAGCAAGATATCTTCTTTAGGGATGGCTCTAGATACTACTTGTACCTCGTTTCTAGCTACAGAATTCGGAGCAGAAACCATCAAACAACTGGCGTGGCTAGATAGCAGTCATATGAAAGACAGCATAGCGATATGTGAGCATTTATGTGTAAATTGGTCCGATCTTGGAATCACAGGTTTTACAGAGATTCGGACTAGCTCTGCTGAAAAACGCCAAGTACCAGCGGGTGTGCAGGTTCAATCATACCAGGTAAATCTAGCTCGTATGCCAACTAATACTTTTGTTGGAACAGCTTGGAGCATATGGAGGGGTATAGCTACTAACAACGACATAGTAAAATGGGAGAGGCCTAGAGGTGATACAGTGTCCGGTTTGATAACTTTAGCCGTGCATACTGTACAACAAGCCGCAACGTATATCAGGATGTATATGTTCGACTTTACAACGTATGTCAATACAGCTGCAAAATTAGCAGTGAGGCATAGGGTTCTAACCAAGCCACCATTGCTCCATAATCCAGTAACCATGATGTCAATGATAGAGTACGCTATGTGGGATTTTCTCATAAACCGTAGTGACTTGGTCGCTGCAAACTATCATTTTATAGCAACAGATGGTACAGAAGCGCTAATAGGCCTATGCACAGCTTATGAGACCGTACCAACGTGGGATATGTACGCATGGGAAGCTCTAAAAGCTCTGAGAGAGACTTGGGAACACAGTTGGTTCGGTTAAGCCCAACCAACTACAGCCCATAAGCAAAAAAAAAAAAAAAAAAAAAAAAGCTATGTAGCCTTCAACTTAGAGCCATATAGCATAAAACATAAACCATCATACGCAACACATTAGACATACTAAATTATAGCATCATATCATACAGCATAGATCATTACATTGTAAAACTATAGCATCCACTACCATACATCATTACATCACCAAACACCTAGAATAACACCCATAACTCTTTCTACCATTTAGTCTAACAACCATCCGATCAGACAGTAGAGAGTCTAAGGTGCAAATTCTAAAAACCTAACACCAAAGTTCTAAAAACCTAACACCATATAACTTAAAGTATCTCAGATTAATCTAATGTCCAGAGCCTATACCACCTGGATAAAGGGTGTTAGAATGAAAGAAAAAAATTTAAAGACGTAGATAACTGATTAGAGTATCACAACAATGGGAAATAGTTGTTCGGTGGTCATTATAAGGAACTATAGCGAGACAGATGTTACCTTTACAAATTCAGAGAGTAACGAGTCTTGGAGCTTATTGCCCGGAGAAAGTAGAACGATAAATAGTTTCGTACCAAGAGATTCCGATGGTAACTTCATAATAGCGTCAAACAGCAGGTGGCTTCTTGCTGTTCAACAGAACGGTCTCTATGTACAACACAAAGGGACTATCCATGGTCCAATCATACACTGGCCAGTCTCATCGTGTGCGATAGATATAAACGTTTATGATAGTGGCCCCGAAATGGTTCGCTCTAATCCATTATACTACGAAAATTGTAACCTCTCACCAAAAGCTGTACAACACTAGGGGAAAGACCAAAAACAAAAAACCCAAAAACCTAAAGCACACACCAAATAACACACACCCAAAGCCGTACAACACTAGAGCTAACAACACACAACCTAAACCCACAATCATCTAGTACTAGAGCCAACAACCATCTAACAAAAAGCAAGAAAACAAAAAAAGCTAGTAAAACCACAAGTTGGGATCATAGTGCCTTCGTCACTATTCTCTACTGTCCCAGCGCTCTATACATGAGCCAACAACACTAGAACATCTGTGCAGTGGAGGAATTGACTTGGTCATTACCCACAACACTTAATTTATTTGACAGCATAACAACCACAATGCTGTACAACATAAAGCGGGAAGCCGTAAAATCACACGCCCGTAATAATCTGAGAGCTAAACCATCAAATAACTCTATTGTTTTAATTCATTATTAGCAGAACAGCAACTACATCAAGCTTGAAACTGCACACCAACAACAGCAAGTTCAACCTTTACAGTCATCTAAGGATTTAAAAACACATGAATCATCGTACAACATGACTGCAATATAATACTAACGGTCTAACCAGACACTTCAAGCCGTAAAGCTGTATAGTGCAATCAACTTGATGCGATAAGTATAAAGCACTAAAGCTATCAACAGTTAAATTCTGAAGCTGAAAGGAATTGTTTTATGGGGTCCTACAACCGTCGGGTCATCAAGCAACGACAGAAAGCTTTACTACATCAACGTGACCTGGGTATAAAGCCCCATAAGCGAACCGTAAGACTCTCGGAGCAGGTTTACAGAAGAGTATTGCAAGTATGGAATGTTTGTGTTGTTCGGGTTGAAGATTACCACCATAACCACCATCGTTAGATGGTTTGTACAGTAAGGTTTGAAGATAGAAGGCAAAGTGAAGTCATAACCTAGCCTTTAACAATAAAACGACAAAATCCATTCAGCTACAAGTTAAACTCAGTATAGCAAGTGTGATTGAACAACAGAGCAGAGTATACGAAACGCTTTATGATTAAAGAGCAATAGATCGAACTGACTGTCATTCATGGGAGGATTACGGAACGAGCTTATCACTTATAGACCCGAACCCATGGGTTCAAATCTTTATACCTATCACATCAAGTCAAACACCATACAGCTATTAAAGGCAGGAGCAAAAAAGGTTGAGGACAGATGCTTGAAGGTCATAGCTCTGAATCAATAACAAGCACAACTCGGGGGATTACTCTAGAGCTTTAAGGCAAATGCATTAAACTCTTTACAAGACAGTCAGAAGTTTGAAGCTATAACAACAAGAATCATCTAGAGCTAACCCGGTACCTTGAAGCTATAAACTATCAACTAAAAGGAACAGCTTTATTTCCAAGTAATAAATTAGGAAAAATGAGTAAGGACAAAAGCCCCTGCGGTTTTTCTGGAGTTTGGTGTATAGATGTAGACTCTTGCATTGTAGTACTGAGATACACTCTAATACTATAACACTATAAAGCTCTAATGCCTGATGTCTCTATCCATGCTGACTTTGCCTCCACTACACAGATGTTCTAGTGTTGTTGGCTCTTATGGCTCCAATTTTCTACGACAAGGTCTTAAAGGTTAAGATGCAAACCTAGTTTGCTGATTGACAAGGGCTGTAGAGGACAAAACGTTAGCTTTAGAATTATAGCAGAGAATTGTGGGGCTTTTGAACTTACTCACCAAACCAATCCTAGGACAGAAAACAAACACCCGCCTTTTAAAAACTATGAATCGTCTGGCCTTTGATTTGCGAATATAGGCTCTTGTATTACAGCACTGGTAAACGTTAATGCGGTTTTTCTGGAGTTTGGTGTATAGATGTAGACTCTTGCATTGTAGTACTGAGATACACTCTAATACTATAACA
>JADIIZ010000114.1:0-38292 GCA_027604345.1 Boothiomyces sp. JEL0866 | reverse complement strand
TTGCATATTGCTTCCCTTGTTCACACAGACCTTTATCAATCAAATGTGCTCTGTCGACTTGTTTGCAGCCATAATTCAGTTCAAACTATTGCGTTTGCAAAAGCTACCAGCACTATTACTCCAATTTTGAGCTACTAATCGCAGTCCAAGGTAATTCGGTTAAAACTCTCAGTTGTTACATTATATAATTGCAAACTGTACTTAATTAACAGTCATTCACATTTTTTTGTTTCTATATGTTTTATTACTAAAATACACTATTTCAGATGGTTGAGCTAGTATCGAGTAGGTATAGTTATTTGAGATCAATTCCATTCATTTCGAAAAGAAAATTCGATACTCCTATCTGACTTTCAAGTTATTCCAAGAAATATCACTAGAGTTGCAATTCAAGTGTCTTTTTGAATTATCTAGACACATGCTACTAATCTCAGGCAAATTCTAAAGCATAGAGAAGAGTTGGAACTGGTTTGAATTTCAAGTCGGAATACTTTTAGTTCACGTAGTTTTATTGTAATACTGTTAGTGCACGTAATTTTATTTTAATCTAGTTACTGAACATTTATATTCAATATTATCAGCCATTGAAATCAAGAACACTGGAACCACTCAACCTTTAAATTAGTAAAAGTCGGATTAGTTGAATCTAATCGCATTTTCCCGTTGGTTACATTGGCAAAGGTAGCTCCATCAATGGTGTGATTGCCTAACCCTTTGAATTGAATTTCAAAATATTGCTGTGGATGTCGGTCTTGAATGGTAGTAATTGATGATACCAAAGATGCTTCCGCAACTTGAGTCAATTGTTCCTTGAAAATTGATTTTTCCAAGAATGTTTTGAAATTGATTGTAATTTGATGACTAATGTCAATATCAATGAATTGCAAAAATGGACTCTTTTCTGTCTTGTGGATTGCTTGTCGTACGGTTAGTGGGGTTTTTGAATGATTGTACGCCAAACATGGCCAAGTTGCTGGGCCTTGCACTACCAAATAGTCATTTAGCGATTGAGCATAGAGAGATGCAATGAGTAGTGGAATTTGCATTTGTAATTTTTTTCCTCTGCCATTTTTATATCTTATCCTCCGAAAATGGCCGCAGTCGAAACTGATTAGCAAGCTCCGAAAAGGAAAAACCATATAGAATAAATAGTTCATTGACATTCCCTTGGTGCTATGGCCAAGTTTTTTAAGTTCCGTTCTCGGGACCCCTGAGTATAAAAGCCGAGAAAGCGATTTCACAGTTGTATGAAAAGAATTAGGCAAAGTCCACTTTCATATATTACACTTGGCTGGCTTACACCACTTGTTTTGAAAGGAAAAAAAGAGCCGCTAACAGAAATGGTACCTAATAAAGGTAACACTAGGATTTGTACCAATTATCAGAAAATGAATCAGCAGGAAATTCAAGTACAAAAATGGATGAATTTTGGGATCTACTAAACAAGCATCTCAATGGAAAGGCTGCAAAACCATCACTGTTATACCACATCATAAAGTCTGTTATTGGTCCATTTCTTTTGTGCAAGTTATGTTCACTTACAGTCGCTATCACTCAATTAATCACCCCTGTAGTGCTACAACAGATTGCATTCTACATTCAAGGACAGCGTGCGTGGTCAGGCAGCGGGGTAGTTTTGGCACTGTTCATGTTTGCTATCCAGGTAGTTGGTGTATTTGCTCAGACTTTGGAAAACTTGCAAACGAGAAGAGTAATTCAATTATCAAAGAGTATTTTAACCGATGCGATCTACAAAAAGAGTTTTAAACTATCAAAAAAAGCATATAGTCAGTTCTCCAATGGAATGATTCTAAACCTGATAAATGATGATATAGATGCGTTAACTGGAATGTTTCTACCTTTAGATAGCATTATCACAATACCGTTGACTGTGTTTATCGCGTTTTGGTTTATTTCAACTTCTGAAGGTGGAAGCAGCTCTTTGCAGAGCTTAGCATTTGCTGGCATCCCGTTCTTTTTCATATTTATCATCCTCCAACAACTATTGTCTAGATACTATGGCTTTTCCCAAAAAAATCTGGATTTCAGATTGTCGTTATTGCGTCAAGTATTATTCGGAATCAGAGTAGTTAAATTGGATGCTTTAGAAGATTATTTTTTCAAGAAACTAACTGATGCAAGAAAGAAGCAATTAAAGTTTGTCGTAATGTATTCCATTTTGACCTGTTTGATGTTGGTGTGTATTCAGTCTACAAGCGTAATTTACAATGCCATAATATTGGTATCGTTTGGAAATTCGGGTGGGGCAACTGCAGATGTTGTGTTTCCTACACTTTTGTTTTTTGATATTGCTGTCATGGCTTTTACAAAGTTGACCATGGTAATTCAAGGTATTGCAATTGGATCCAGATCGTTCAAACGAATCTCACAATTCTTTTTTGCCAAAGAATACGATAAAAGTTATCCCACAACTAAAGATCCTTGCAACGCTATTGAAATCAAAGATGCCTGTTGGAAGTGGGGAAGCGATTCATTCAAGTTGAATAATATTACAACAGATATTTCAAAAAACGAATTGGTTGCCATTATTGGAGGCGTTGGTTCTGGAAAAAGTTCATTTATATCCAGTTTACTTGGGGCAACAATCTTGGAATCTGGTGAATGTAGAATTAGTGGAACTATAGCATATTGTTCTCAAGAGCCATGGATAATATCTGGAACTATAGAAAAAAATATAGTGCTACAATATTCATATGATAAATCACGGGTTGACTTGGTAATTTCTCTTTGCAGTCTTGACAAGGATCTCAGTGTATTACCAAATGGATTGCAAACTGTAGTTGGGGAAAATGGTGTCAATTTGTCTGGTGGGCAAAAACAGCGACTTGCGATTGGTAATTTACATTGACTTTAGCGCGAGCATTGTATTCCAATTCTGAAATTTTGTTGTTTGATAATCCTTTAGCTGCACTTGATCCAAATGTCGCCAATCATGTATTCAATAGCATTGCCATGGCTAAAGGGACTCGAGTCGTAGTTACTCATCAATTGCGGTACCTTGATCAATTTGATAAAATATTGGTTTTTGAGGATGGAACCTTGGTAGAAAGGGCTTATCAGGATGTATTGAAAACCGAGTTTAAACAACCATCAGATTTAGACTATAGACGTTTAGAAAAGCATGTTGAAAATGCAGACACGGAAAAGTTTGTGCAAGAAGAGAAACAAGTTGGGCATGTTCATTCATCAGTATATACTGCAATCATTGCTGCTCTAGGTGGCAATCTTAAAATTGTAGTTTTGATTATTGCATTCTTGCTATCGGTAGGTGTCAGAGTTAGTGAGCAAGTTTGGATCACACTGTGGATAGGGCAGCAGTCGTCATCATACATACTAGTATATCTTACCCTTACTGGATTGGATTTGTTTTTGATTTTGCTTTTCATTTCTGTGATGGGATGGTCAAGTTTTACACTTTCAAAGCATTTTCACAATAGCGCACTGCATGGTATTTTAAGTGCACCGATTACTTTTCATCAAACAAATCCAGCAGGGAGGATTCTGAACAGGATGAGTGCTGATGTTCAATACCTTGACTTTGGTCTAAATTGGACCGTATTTCAAGTATATTCTTCGATTATCGAAACTATTACTATACTTGTAGTGGTTTGCTTTTCGAGCTATTTAATTCCTAGTAATTTTGAATTAATTAGTTCTGGTGCTAGCACTTGTATTCATGTTTTACAATATTTACAGCTATTACCTAGCATCAAATCTGGAACTAAAAAGGTTAAACTCTATAAAAAAATCGCCATTAATATCGCATATATCAGAATCCCTTTCTGGTTTACAAACAATCAAGGCTGTCGGGGCAATAGATTATTTTGTTCAGAAACAACAATCTTTGTTGGATGATAGTCAGGCTGCATTGTATACTTACACATCCTTGTCATACTGGTTAAATTTTAGGACCTCGCTACTCTCAACAATGGTTACTCTGGTGGTCGCACTTGTTGCTACTCTGTCTGCAAACTTCTCGGCATTATTTGCCGTTCAAGCAACATTGGCTCTTTCCAGAGCGTCTGAACTATCAACAAACATTAGTTCCCTACTGCAGGTTCTGGGACAAGCAGAGGCCGAACTGAATTGTTTTGAAAGATTAGATCATTATGCCAGCAAAATACCAAAGGAAGATTTGCAGAGAAAACAAACTGATCCAGATGTTTGGCCAGTTGAAGGTAAAGTATCTATAGAGAATCTGACTATATCTTACTCTCAACCGGTTATTAAAACCCTGAGCGTTAATATTAACGCTGGAGAAAAGGTTGGGATCGTTGGAAGAACGGGATCTGGAAAGTCGACTCTTGTTTCAGCCTTTTTCAGATTGATTCAAACTGGAGGAGTGATTAAGGTGGATGGAATAGGTAATTCATATTAATCTAGATATATCTACCATTGGTTTGAAAACACTACGTTCATCAATCTGCATGATATCTCAAACGCCAATTTTGTTCCAAGGAACTATCAGGGACAATTTGCTATTGGAAAAAAGCTTTACTGATCAGCAGCTGTGGGACGTTCTTGAACAAACAGGACTGGAACCATTTATCAGCAACTTGGAATCCAAATTGGACTTTGTGGTAGAATTCAACGGAGAAAACCTTTCACTAGGCCAAAAACAGCTTCTAGTCCTTTCTCGTTACCTCTTATCGAAACCTAGACTGTTAATATTGGATGAAGCAACTAGTAGTGTTGACTCTGACACCCATTCCAAGATTCAGCAAGTAGTCAATAATTTGGATTGCACTGTACTCTGTGTAGTTCATCGAGAAGGAAAGTTTGATAAAGTGATGGTACTAGATGGGGGTGAATTGGCAGAATTCGATACTCAAGAAAATCTGATGGCGCGAGACAGTTTGTATCGAGAGCTGTACAATTCTACAAAACAATGAAAATTTATTCTAAAACAAGAACCAGTATTCCTACATGATCCAATTTTCCATATTTAAGACCCTTCTTTTTTCCCTGCTCGTACATTTGATCTTTAGTATATTTATCACCATTGAAATACTGATCATCCTTCCACAGATCAATTTCTAATTCGGACCTTGATATACAATAGGTTTTCAGTACTTTGGGATAATCCTCTACTTTTACATCTTTCAAGATATTTTCCAGATTCTTTGTTTTCTCTTCACCCAATTTTGTAATAACACAAGGGTGTTTAGTTGGAGACAAGCTTTTCCAGCTTTCATAGCCGTATTCATTCGGATCACTAATTTGTATCGGGTCCAAGTTATCACCTAAACCGTCACTGCTAGCAATTAAAACGTCACCCTTTTGATATTTAATTTTACACACTTGTAAATTTGATGACTGGATATAAGTTTCGTCAACACCATTCCCAATCGCGCCTTTTATCAGTTATAGTTACCTGGTGCAGATGAAGTTGAAATTCTGCAAAACGGATAATTCAATTGCATATCAATAACTTTGCCTTGCCTGACCAAAAAAAGCTCCACGTCTATATAAGAATAAAATACCTCCGGCGATTAAAGTATTAATGATACCATTCTTGATACAAAAGAGTCCAAGAGTACTGTTCCCACATTCATCAATACCGGAAATTTCGTTGTTTAATTCAAAGTAAGTCTTGATGAGAAAATCAATTCCCAAACTCCCGGATTTACATTTTTCCAGGAATTTCACCAAACCAAGGTTTGATGCAAAGTAAGCCCTTGTACCACTTCCACAGCCATCAAATATCCCTCCAACAATAGTGTCGTTGTTTCTGAGTAGCCCAAAAGAGTCATTGTTTGGATAATTAATGGATCGCCAATCGTTTTGCACTTGAATCAAGGGATAAGTCTCAAACCAGCAAGACAGCTCTGGCTGTTTATCGAGCCCTTGCGTCAACTTTTCCCATTCTTGATTTATCGTGGTGTTATTAACTTGCATAATATTAAATTCTTCATTTCCAGGATGCTTGTAGTAACTTTTAAATTCGTTTGTTGTTGGTTGTTGAGCTCCATAGTCGCTTGGTAAATCATTCACTAATACGTTAAATCCGTACGGTAAAAACAAGTCGTGTAAATGAATCATATCCTTGACCAAATTAACTGTGAAATGACGTGGGATCTCTAGTCGCGCAGAATAGAATGTAATAAAGAAATATAATTCATGAAAGATGGTATGTACGATTTCAGTTTTAAAAGTCTTGATTTTGTCCCACAAGCTGAATAAAGTTGTGATTTGCTTATAGAGTGAAAGCGTGAAATTTTTATCGCATCTGTGAATTGTTTTGTAGAGATTAAATTGCACTTGGTCTAGAAATGTGGTTGGTGGAGGAGCTTCGCACACTTCTCGAAACTTTGTGATTTCATTTTCCATAGGGAAGAAATTAATAACTAATCGTGACTCATCATCAAAAGAAACTTGTATTATTTAAAATACAAGTTACACTCTCTAGCTATGAATTGGCAGGCTCCAAAAGATTTTTCCGCTTTTTCACCTTCATGGTTAAAGGAAATGGCGATAGACGAAGACAGCTCGCGCAACAAAGAAAACAGGATCAAAAGAATGAAATTCAGCGTAAACTTGCAGGGTCTGAATTAGCAACACCTGATGAAGTGAGGGCGAGGCTTTTGGATGACTGCAGGAAAAAACAAATTTCAGAGGATTTGCTAATAGCGTATATAAAACATCCTACAGACGAAACCTTGCAATGCCCGTCTTTTATATCCACGGGATATTGTGAAACAAAGCGGTGTAGATACAGACATGTGGATAATTTAAGCGCTTTAGGTATTCAAGTTGAAGAACCAGTTCCAATGTTGGAAAGGAGGCCGTTGCGCAAAGTACCTGCTAGCTGCAAACTTGTTTACAATAGAACCATTAGAACTAAAGTCAGACAAGAATCTCCTTTAGTATTCATCGAGTTGGAAGGTCAATTAGTGTTTGATGTTTACAATCCAAAAATATTTGCCAAATATGCTCAAAAGAATCCTAAAGAAAAAGAAGTTGGTTTAGTGGAACAGGTTGCCCAAGATGATGGAGACTGCGTCTCTGTGGCACCTGAATTTGAATACTTGGACATTTCAGAATCCCAAGACGGAAACCTTGATATAGATTATTCCCTAGTTGCTGATCCAATAAAGATGCCAGATACGTAACTGGTAATTGTTGGCTTTTTCTTTGTCATAGTAGCTACCTCTCCCATACGGTACTGAAATTTTCCAAATGAATCTAAAAGAATTAAATTTGAAAGATGGCTCTGTCAATATTGTAAAATTGGGCTCAAACATGTGCTCTGAATCCCGTTTGTCAAGTGTTGTGACTGCGGTAGCCCATTTCGAAATTCAGTCAGCAAGTTGAAAATTCAACATTTTGAAAATTGGAAAACTGCATGCATTTCATCCATGATCTTATTCTCTTGTGGTGCAGCAAAACAGCAAATGTAATGTATTGTTAAAGCAAATAAACAGTTTTGACCACAAGTTCTATTAGATAAAGCCAAGATCACCACTTTGAGCCCAATTGGAATATAAATAAGACGCGGAGAATGTATTATCCATCAAACAACTATAAATGAAAATTTCTTGTGCTATATCTCTACTATTCGCTGTCCAAACTGTTTCTGCTGGACAATTCATTACTGGGCCATGTAAGCAAGATTCAGACTGTAACCCTTTTGCTGGTCAACAAGGTTGCTGTGAACGAACCCAAAAGATTTGCCGCGCTGTTTTATCACTTACACCTGGTGTTCAAGCGTGTGGTGATGGACGAACTCCAAACTTTAGCGGAGGTCAAAAAGTTGTAAACATTGATTCTGGCAAGCAAACTGTAGGTAAATCGAATGCCAAAGGAAAAGCGAAAGGAAAAGCGAATGGAAAAGCGAAAGGAAAAGCGAATGGAAAAGCGAAAGGAAAAGCGAATGGAAAAGCCAATGGAAAAGCGAAAGGAAATGCCAATGGAAAAGCGAAAGGAAATGCCAATGGAAAAGCAAATCAAAAAGCTGCTTCCAGTTCAACTTCCAAGGCAGCTGGTGCTTCAAGTGGATCTGGCAAACCAAAAGGTGCTCAGTTCATTACCGGACCGTGCGCTGCTGACAATGATTGTGCTTCTACTTGTTGCGAAAGAACTCAAAAGATATGTCGTGCCATTCTATCCCTTACTCCAGGAGTGCAAGCTTGTGGCGATGGAAGAACTCCAAACTTTGATGCTGGAGCAAAGATTGTGAATATCAATGATAAGCAAGGAAAATCTGCAACCCCTCCTACAAAGAATAACTCTCAAGGTAAAGCGCAAAGCACTGGCTCAGGTAAACCAAAAGGAACTCAATT
This sequence comes from Boothiomyces sp. JEL0866, assembly GCA_027604345.1. Taxonomy (NCBI): domain Eukaryota; kingdom Fungi; phylum Chytridiomycota; class Chytridiomycetes; order Rhizophydiales; family Terramycetaceae; genus Boothiomyces; species Boothiomyces sp. JEL0866. The sequence continues at coordinate 29,989 of JADIIZ010000114.1, read as the reverse complement.
TATCACTGGAGCATGTGGGGCTGACGATGACTGTGCATCAAACTGTTGCGAGAAGAATCAAAAGAAATGCCGTGCATTCGGTTCGCTTACTCCCAAAGTAGAGTTTTGTTCTGACGGACGAACAACAAACTTTTAAACAAATAAAAAGGCAACGGTCTATTCAAATATTTTATTGGTAATGAATTGTTGGAGTTTGGATTTAAATCTACTCTTTGTTCAAACATTTACATCATTCTATTTTCATTGTTTCTTAATTCTGATGAGCGCGTCCTGGACAATCCAAGATTCATATGCATACAGCGCAACAGCAATAATATCGCTAACACTCATACCTCCACTATCAAATATCATATTCAATCCTCTTACGCGTCTCACACGGTATCAACTTCCAGCTCTAGTTTTACAGTTTCTCAAAGACATCTTTATAATATTATACAATCAAAATTCGTTTTATTACAAGATCCTAAAACCAATTGACTGGCTAGTTTACGTGTTTATGTATTATATTATGTATAAAAGAAAGGGAGGGACGAATAAACTGGACAAGTACATTCTTGGAGTTGTGGTAGTGTTGGATCTTGCTGGTAAACTTGGTAGCTGTATTTACTACACAAATTTTTGGATATATGAAATCATAGTAACCAGCATTACAGTGTCAATCATGTTTATTTGGTTCGAAATTATCCCTGGGTGCTCCAAAGCAAAAGGCAAACTTGGAAAAGTAAAACTGGTGTATACTTGGTTCGTCATTCCATTAATCGCAACCTTGGCATGTGCAATTGCAGATATATTAATGGATAACAAGTATACCAATTTGTTTTGGAATTTCAGTTCAGTAGTGTATCCTATTCTTGGCACGTTTGGAAGTGTTTCCGAAAATATTCATTTATTACTTGATCCTGTAAACAGTTTAGAGATAATTAAAGTCAAAGTAGGTGACGTGCAAGACAAGTTATTGAATGCAGTCGAGGGTAAATCTCCAATCAGGGAAAACTTGATTGACTTGCAGGATAATGATAAATGCCATGATCAAATGTAATATAACTTTTCATTGATTATCGTAACACCTTTAATTTTTTACATTTCCAGTTGTCGGTCCAGCTTTGTATAATACCACAAGATTTGGCAATCTTTAAACAGGCAATTATGCAACAGGAATTGAACCAACCGAAATTTTATTGTTTAATGCCAAAGAAATCATACAAGCAAGCAAGAAATCATACAACAAAGCAAGAAAGAAAGCAAACAATTAGCCGAAAAATAGATTTTATTTTCCCACTAGATAAAACTAACACCACTAATCTGTGTTCGATCAACAGTGTGAATATAATAATTACCACCTTCAGGCATCCAACTGACGCTATTTCGAGCAAAATGATACTCTTTAACAGTGAAAATACTCTCTATAGCATTCACCCTACGGTTTTGCTGACGACTGTTTAGTGGCACAAAGCTTTTTAATGTTATTATTTTTGCAGATTCCTTTAGATCCAAGAATTTTGCTAATATAGCTTGGTTTAGAGCAGGGTCAAAAGCATAACTGGTTAAGTATCATTTACTTGTTGACAAAGATGACATCTGCTCTGGAGATAACTTTGCTAATACTTTCGTCTTCTAAAAAGTCTCCTTGTTTCAAGAATATCCTTCCGCACGGTTTTGAATAGTACCTCATACGAGACAAGAACTCATTTCGCTGTTTTTTTGCAAAATTACTTGGAATTTCCATAATCTCTATTCCATAGGACTCGCATAGACACTCAGCGGCTATCTGAAGTACCACATTGCCTATTCCACTTCCCATGTCCAAAAATATATCTGTGGGTTTGATATCTGCTTCCCTAATTAGTTCATGTACAAAAGAGTGCTTGATTTCTCCATAAACATTATTTGAAAATCCTTCATAATGGTTTAATAAGTGTGATTTTGGTGCTATTGAACGAGCATACGATTGCTCGAGTATGTGAGTAATTAAATCAAAAGATGCAGGTGGCCCTTTGATCTCACAATTATCAAATACCCCGGAATCTTTTAATTCCAACATTACGGCATTAAAAGCCAAGATTCCGTCTTTTAAATCAGTTGAAATTTGTTTGTGACAGGCTGGATAAACTATCTGTTACCTTTCATTATATTTCTAATTATTCCACTTCGCGAGTCACCAAAGTTGTTTACAGTACCTTTTGGTAAACATTCAGAGGCTAATAATTGAACAGTGTTGTATATATCAGTAATTGGTGCGTATTCATCGGGGCTGTTTGGTACAGCAAGAGTAAATCTTTGTTAGTTTCAGTTACTCTTCGCGACAGTCCTTTCCAGGATATTCCAGAGTAATAGTTTCCATTTCTTGGCTCTCCACTATATTAAAAATAGGTACTTGGTTTGTAAACTTTAAGGTTCTCCAGTACAATTTGCTTGGCTTCGATGGCGTCTTTCTGAGCTACGGGTGCTTGATAGCGATGGTCCTTTTTCACAATCTTGGATTCTCTACTCTGCACTGGCTCGCTAGTAGGACTGTCCTTCTTTACTGGCGCTGCTTCACTCTTTTCACCTTCTTTCTTTACTGGCTTTGCTTCTCCTTGGTCGCTGTCTCTCTTTACTAGTCTTTCTTTAGGGTCAATGTCTTTTTTGCTTTGTTCACCATCTTTCTTTACTTGTCTTTGATCCTTATTTTGGCTGTTTCTTGACATTTCTTCTTTGAAATGGCTTTCTATCCTCACTGGCTTTTCACGTTCTTTATCCTTCTTTTCTTCTTTAATCCTCTCTTTTGGTTCCTGATTAACCTTTTCTTTATCTACTTTATCCTGGAGCTTTTCTTCTTTTTTGGGCTTGAATTCCTGCGACTCTCGTTTCCTTTTAGTTGATTTTGTGTTTGGCAAGTAGGGCAAATAGACTGGGAGGTAAACGTACCGTTTTGTATTTTCCAGCTTTCCCATTTCGTGTTAAAGATTGAGAAAAAAAGTAAAAAATATTTATGTACTGTATCTATTACACCTACTATTATACTGCAACTATTGTCCTGCAACTATTGCGTTGTAACTTTTGCGCTGTAATATTCGATAAAAGTAATCGATAGCAATGAGAAAGATATTTTGGTACTTTGGAAATTAAAAAGAAGCGAGCAGTAACCCTATGAAAGCACCGCGAGTAATAATTATCTAATTTTCATGCGGGAAATTTGTTTTTTTTTCTCTTCAAAAAATGATCTCTTTCAACTCATTTTCCAATGACTTGAAGTTTAATCATTTCGTATGCAGATGATGTTTGTATTACCAATTGGTTCTCCTGAGGCACTTTGTACCTGCCATTTGTAGACAATTACCAACTGATGCATATTATAATGTTTTAGGATCTGTCATTGATCCTTATTCCACTAATCGCTCTATGCTGGCTTTAATCTTTATTGTGTAATACTGCTTGTTTTCTCGCATACACCTTTTCCATTTCATTGGTGTTTTAAAACTAGAAAATTTTGTCTTTGCCAGGGTTGCAGGCTACAATCTAGCCTTATAACTTTAGCAGAAAGGTAAACCCACTCTCTTTAGAAATAACCAAACGCAAACCTGCATGTGATTGCATGGGGCCAGTGGCAAGAATTAAGTGGCACAACTTTGACGAATCTAATAATATTGACGAATCTAAATAATACTGAAATTCTAGGGTTTCAAATCCCTTTCAATGGACAAGTCTTGATAGGGTTAATAGAATTATTGCTTACGTCAGCGAAATAAAGTAATGCAGCCAGATTGAATAAAGTTGTACAAGTACAAAATCGGTATAGCCATTGAGAGCAGTTTCAATTCCGTTTGTTTTCGGCCTTTTTATCCTAAAATAATTTTCTACGGCCCTGTTGCTATGCCAAGCAAAGAGAGGCGGGATTTCTTTTCCTAATCTAAAATGGGTGTCTTTCTCACTACATTTGTTTGGCTTGGTAATATGAAATTAATCCAGGTCTTGGAATAGTAATACCGCTATTCTGGTTGAAATCAGCTATCGGTCGTCAACTTACTTTTGAAATGGGGGAATCCACACCAACAGAAGGAAAAGTTCGTCGATCTTGCACTATTCAAAAGGAAAACAGATTGCTTTCAGTACCTCATGAATCAGTAAAGACGCTCTATGATGTACTGCAGTACGCAGTAAAAAAGTACCCTGCCTCTTCGCACTTGTTTGGTCAAAGAGACCTCGTTAGAATCATTGAGGAAGAAAAACAAGTCACCAAAATTGTCAATGGTGTTGAAAAGACTGAAACAAAGACTTGGAGGTTTTTCGAAATGGGGCCTTTTAAATATTTGACTTACCGAGATGTTAGCGATATGGCTACTAAAATCGGAGCCGGATTGGTTAAACTAGGACTGAAAGCTCAAGATAAAGTAAATATCTTTGCTTCTACCTCTCAAGAATGGATGTTGATGACTCATGGTTGCTACACTCAATCCATTTACATTACTACCGCCTATGACAACTTGGGCGTTGACGCTCTAATCTTTTCATTGAATGAAGGTAATTATTGCTAATGTCAGGTGAAGTTTCTACTATCTTTACCCAAACTGACTTGTTTGATGTAATCAAAAAGATTGGCAAAAATTGTCCTACTTTAAAGAATGTCATTTACAAGGGAACTATTGGTAAAAAAGAAAAGGAAATTATTGACGGTGCAAGTCAATTTAAATTCATTTCATTGGAAGAGCTGATTCAATTAGGAAAGGAAAACCCTGTTCCTCCTTGTCCTCCTAAGCCTGATGATTTGTGCTGTATCATGTATACTTCTGGTTCTACCGGTAACCCAAAAGGTGTAATGCTTACTCATGGAAACATGGTTGCTTCCATTGCTGGTGTTTTACCGTTATTGAAAACTATTTTAGCTGAAGATGAAGTTTACCTCGCCTACCTGCCACTTGCTCACGTTCTAGAATTCTTTATTGAAAGTACTTGCATTTTCTGTGGTGTAACTCTTGGCTATGGTTCTCCAAAAACTTTGACTGATGCCTCTGTTCGTAACTGCAAAGGGGATATTCGTGAACTAAGACCTACTTTGATGGCTGGCGTACCTTCTGTTTGGGAAACAATCCGTAAAGGAGTACAGGCAAAATTGAAGGAAGCCTCTCCTGTTCAACAAATGGTCTTTAACATGGCCTATGCATTGAAAAAGTACTTGATCAATTTGGGATTGCCTCATTCTTTCATGGACAAGATTGTGTTTAAAAAGATTGCTGAAAATACTGGTGGAAGACTAAAGTTTGCTGTTTCTGGTGGTGCGCCAATGGCTGCTGAAACTCATGAATTTTTGACTGTTACTTTATGTACTTTATTACAAGGTTATGGGTAAGATAGTATTAATCAAAGTATGACTGAAAGCTGTGGTTTGATTGCTGTTCAAAACGCTTCTGACAAGGGTATGTTTGGCGTTTGTGGCTCTCCTTCTCCAGCCTCTGAAATTAAATTGGTTGCCTGCAACAACTATGATCCTAATCCAAAAGACGGAAGATTACCTCAAGGTGAATTATGGGTTAGAGGTGCAAATATTATGAGAGGATACTACAAACAAGATAATTTAACAAAGGAGGCTTTGACTTCTGATGGTTGGTTAATGACTGGTGATATTGCTGAATGGAGACCTGATGGTTCATTAGCTATTATTGACCGTAAAAAGAACCTTGTCAAGTAACTATCTATTAAACTAGATTGGCCCATGGTGAATATGTTGCCTTAGAAAAACTCGAATCACAGTACAAGACCTCCAAATATTTCATCAACATGTGTATTCATGCTGATCCATTCCAATCTTACATTATTGCATTGATTGTTCCAAACGAAAAGGAATTATTGACTTTAAAGAACGAATTGGGGCTAGGAAACGTAGAGCATAACCATGAAAAAGTATTGAAAGAAATTCAAGAAGATTTGCTAAACATTTGCAAGACTTATGGGCTAAAGAGTGCTGAAATCCTGCGCACATTTAAGTTTGTTGATGATGAATGGACGCCTGATAATGGATTCCTTACTGCTGCTCAAAAAATCAAGCGAAAGGAAATCTTGGCTCATTACAAGTATGAAGTTGAAGAAATGTACGGAAAGAAATAAATTTGGTTTATTCAAAAGTGGTTTTTGAAAGTTTTTAGTGTTACTTTATCTATTTCTTTTGTATGTCGTTTTGGAGTAGAATGGATTTGATTTACTATACTTTGAATTTCTTTAGCTTTTGCTTTAACTTGCCCATCAACGTGAAGAGAATCAATCAAACTTAATAGATCCTTTACCCCATCTCCAAGTTTCTGTACAGTCCTATCATTACCAAAAATTACGATTTCTTTTCAATCTTTTTACATACTAGTTTGCTGGGTTCAGGTGTAGCTGCAGTCCTAATATCTGGTGGATCATAAAACACACTCTTTTCAATCTTGATTGTCTTTTTATATTCATACTTGTTCCAAGCCGGTTTGCTTTCGTGCTGCCTGTATTAGCAACAAATACTCTGAAAGGATTTGAATATCTTTTACACTTGTTTGGTTGTCAAACTCTTGTTCCGCATCTTTGACTGGACCAATATGATTATTGAATAGGTTCATTTTGGTGTGAATTTGGATATGCTTGTATTTAGTCATTAGTAATGTGAATTCCTCTTGCTTGTTTGAATATTCGATCTGTAGTTGACGAATCTGCTCTTTTAATTGCGAGTTTTCTTTTTCCATTGCCGATAATTCGTCAACCAAAGAGTCGTTCTTGTTGCTTAGGTCTACAATTTGCTTATCACATTTGACATGGTTGATCTTTTTTTTACGGAGATCTTCCAGTTCTTTTTTATGTTTGAGTTTAATAGATTCGAGTTGAGTTTCATAGTGCTGCCGTAGTTTTTCTTCGTTTATCCATGTTTCTGATTCTAGAATCATATCATAATCCGTCAACGCAACACCTAGCAAATATTCTAGCTTGCGGACTTCTTTGAATTCAGCCAGTTCTTCATCAAATGGCGGTATAGTTATATTTCTCAGCTTTGTAATTTTGAATTCTGCCAAGTGCTTCAAGTTTTCAAACATCTTTTTCAGCTCATCATATGTATGCTGGATTTTTTCCGAAACTTCCTTGGCATTCATAGAGTTTTTTTCTAGCAGGATGCTATTGTTTTCCGGGGTATATAAGAGTACTTGCGTACCAGTTTTGATTGATTTTGGAGGTTCCTTTTTCAAATTAGAGAGCTGCTGCATTGGCATTGAACTTAACGCTCTAGTAAAGTTCAAATCATCTTGAAAATCAGTATTGGATATTGTTTCAAAGAATTGAGCCTTGGTTTGAGCAGTATAAATGTTGGTTTTCGCGTTCATGATTACATCTGGTTTGAGTGATTCAGTAATTGTACGAGATTTGCGATTGACTACTTCCCTTTTTGATATCTTGCTTTCTTGATTACTTTCAAGGATGTTTTCGCCATCATCAATGTTTTCTATTACGATATCTATTTCATGCTGATTGCCGCGTGTCATTTTATGGCAATTTAGATTGATTTTTCGTATCCCTACAATTTCGTGGTGCATAGAAATAGCTAGGACTTTAAATGTCATAATTTTACCATTTTTTCACTTGCAACTGAATTAAAAATTAAATGGGTTATAGAAAACGAAATAAAAGAGAGTAGCTCCTGTGGTCAAAGTTGTTTCGTCAATGGTACATCACCAAGGCATTGCATTACATTTGACCACTTTGCAATTCTACAAAAAAATAGCAATTTATTTGTAACTATGAAAATCAAGGTCAATAGTTAAATTTTCATACTGCTTATCTAGTTTCAATAACAAATCGACATTTGGATCGTACTCTCTGATATTAATGCAGAGATAATTCAACTGATCCGCGTTTGATTTGATGAAATCAACCATAACCGGAACAGAGATTTCATCTATATCTCGGTGGTAATCTATAGACCGGTACCATTCAATAGAAAGTTCTTTTACTCTACTATTTTTTAAAGATCGAGACAAGATAGTCAACTGTTTGTTTCCCTGAAAACTACGCATCAAGTTCAATCTAGTAATTTTTGTTTTTGGAAGAGCAATTTCCAAAGCTTCCATTGCTTGCTGATCGAAATTGTTATACTGGGCATCTAATTCTTCAACATCACATTCAGGCAGCTTAGCAATTAGATTTGCGAAATTACTAGAGCTAGTGCTGTAAGGCGGTCGTAGTTTCCTAGTTCTTACATACCGAATATTTTCAGAAACTACTCTGCAAAAAAAACCATGATCCATACTGCTCACTGTCCATTTTTTGATTTTAGATTCATAAAAAGATTGTAACAACTTTGGAAATAAACTTTCGGAAATTGAACAAAGTTTGATTTCAGTCAACATCGATTTCGGTAGGCCAACGATTAATTCCATTGTCGACTTGTAATCTAATATACCAAAATATTGTAAACATCCTAGTTTCATTTTGGGTAGCAAGCTAAAGAAAAAAGTCATGTCGGATTCACTATGCTGTAACCGCAACCAAGTAACTTTGGAATTTACGAGAGCATTGGATAAAAATTTCATTGTATCTTTAGAAGAGTGAATTAATAATCCTAGGCTATCTATCTGTGTCTCGCAAAGAGTGTCTGATAAAACTTTGACGTCTTCCTCATTCAAGAACATGAATAGCTTGGTGATTTTTGTGAAGGAAAGACAAGGAATAATTGATTTCATTGTACCTAAAATTGATAAACTAGTAATTTGGGAAAGGGATAAATTTTCAACTAGCAAATTGACAAGACTATCATTTTCATTCCCTCGTACCCTCAGATCAAGGTGTTTCAACTTGCTCATATACTTTAAATTGGTGAAAATAGTCTGTAAATCCCGTGTTGATCTTCTAGTTAGTGCCAAACCGCTATGATTGATACTAGTAATCCTATTCTTTAATAGCAAATCATTTAGCCTAGGATCGTCTGGTTCCGAATCGAAATACACCAAGGAAAGCTTTTTAGATTTGGGCAAACAATCTAGTATTTCAAAATACAATCTTGATCTGAGAGATATATTTCGGAACCGCCAATTTAGCTTCTTCAATTCAGTTAAAATAGTGCGATATTCTTCTCCCCAAGGACGTTTCATTGTTGTGACATTGGTAGTGGTCATATCGTAGTTGAGGTTGACTGATTGTGCTGATGCGAGTCCAGTTTGATTAATGAAATCACCTAGATCCAAATCTGGCCAAATATCAGATCCTTGTGCATTCAATTTGGTCAACTTTGCTAAAATTCGAACTGCCTTCAATCTTTCGTAAGCGTATCTGTTTGTTTGCGATAGATTGTAAAGATCTTTCAATCTAATGTAAAATACAATTTTTCCTTCAAGTAATTCGGCTGGTAATTGATCAATCATTAAGGAATTTTGTCCTTCAAAAATCTATTTTGATTTCTGAGCCACAAGTACAAAGAACGCATGAGTCAGCTTAACATGAGTCAGCTTAACATAGTCACTAATCTCGATTTAATTGTTTGTTTGACTTACGGGCCTCACTTCTTATTTCCCTATAACTCTGGGTGTATTATTATCAACCAGAGTTTGAATAAACGTACGCAAACCTATATTATCTTCGTCTCTATTCTGTTCTTCCATTAGCAACATGGCTAGAACATCAACTTCAAGTCAACGAATTTACTTAAGATTTAAAGATGATGCTGATATAATAAGCAGTATTCACTAGCCGCAAAACTAGGAATTAACGTGATGCTATTGAACTCAAATATCAAGGAAACTTAGGTGTTGGTAAGTGAGTTTCTTCGTAGTTGATCATAGTAACTCCATTGCAGTGTGTGAAACCAAATTTGTCCAAATTTCTTCAAGTTTCACCTAAAATGTTAAAGTTTATGTTTTGAATTCATATATAAAGAAATGCAAGTGAGCGGTTGCAATTGGGTTATATTTTGGATCCACAAATCGCAAGAGATATACAATTATTTCTTCTGGTAAATCTGTCGGTAATCAACCATTTATTTTCAAGTATATTTCAAGTCGCACAAAACACAGTATAAAGAGTACAAAGCAGAAAAAGATATTTTTTAAAAAATGAACGACTTGCCTCAATCTATTCAAGAAAAGATTTTCTTTTATTTACGGTTAAAGGATTTAAAGAACCTGTCATTGGTTAACAAACAACTACGAGCCAATTTGGAACCAGTGAAATGCTTGGTTCAACTGACAAGACTCGGAATGCAAGATGCGGAAGTATGGCCTGTATTGTGTTTACACAATTTTAAAGACGAATCGACTCGGACTAATATTCCACCAGATTTCATGTATGAATGGAGCGGTTCGTTTGCCAATGTTTTCAAATCACTAGTAGACCAGAAATGGAAATTCAAAGATATCCAAGTATATTCGACTCTCTATTTCAAAATTCATGCGCTTGTTCCAATCTCCACCAAACTATCGATAACTATCAGGTCCAGTCCAGACATATTGGATTTAATCTCTTTAAACAGAGCAACCCATTTAAATTTGCACACTTTAAGAAACGATCATGATCATGCAATAACCATATTTGGAAATATTGACAAGTTGACTAATTTGAAATCTTTATATTTCAAGATTAGATACCTTGAAAAGTATCCAGAACTACAACAGCTGATTGCCAAGTTGCTTCCTACTTCAAATTTAACTCATCTCGAAGCATCTACTGACTTCAATTCAATATTGCCATTTCTACCTGGAGGTTTAACTAGTTTCGATATCACTTTAGGTGAATGCGATCCATACATTCTATCAACTGCATTGCTAAAATCAAAAATCAAACAATTAAGAGCATTTTTGAGGTTTGATGAACAATCTCTAGTAGCATTTGTAGACAGTATTATCAATTGTAAGGTAACTGATCTTGAATTACACTATTTTAGCCCAACAATGTCCTATTTCTATTTGAATCTGGTAAAGCTAGACCTTAATAGATTACACCTATTCCTCTATGGAACACCAGATAGTGTTCTACCTTTATGCAACATTTTGCCATTGCTAAATATCAAGCATTTATTGATTCATGTCCCTATAGAATCATTTTTGCAGTTCCTAGAGGCACTAGAAAAGTCGTCCGTAACCCATTTGCGATTGACGGACACCAAAAGTGAAGAATACTTTAAACTTCTGGGAGATTATCTTTATAAACTAAAGATAAAATCACTTGAAATCATATTCAACCAGTATACACGACATTTGGGTTATTTTATTAGCAAACTACCTTCAAGCGAACTTGTGCACCTCGATTTACTAAAGAATGATTTTGATGGTAAAGCAGTACAAGCTTTAAGCAGTATTGCCCAATCAAAAATTAAAAGGTTGAAAATTATTCGTTGTATACAGGGAGAAGAATCAGTAGGTGCATTATCCCGAGTTCTACAATCTAGCGCAGTTAAAGAACTATACATTGATTTCTTCAGACCAATTGATATTAGCCCTGTAGCACTAGGTGTATCTGACGAAGCAGTACTAGAATTTATACTGGATGTTGGAAACAAGTTGGAATTATTGGTAATCAACTTGAGAAAGTATGATCCAAAAATCAGTAAAATCCGCGCATTGGGAAATAGGGTTAATTGTTCCATTGAGTTTGACTTTGCTACATATAAATAAATATCACAAATTTCTTTTGACAACTTTTACAAATATTCTCTCGAAAGCACTAGATTTCAGGTAAAATCGCTGTCAAAATCTAAACAATCAAAAGAGTAGATATTCTTCAAGTCTAGAGAATTGAATAAATCAAAGTACATTCTTGGTTTCGACCTGTACAATTGATATAATCTTTCAAGCCAGAGTCAGAATTTTTCAACCAAAAATAACAAATCTCTAGTGCTTGACAAATTCCGTGGTTATTCCTAGAGAGCGAAATACGTCAGAATACTAAAAGAACCAGGAACGCCAGATTTACAAGTGCCGCTCTTGCTCAAAACGGAAACTGATAATGAACTAGAATTCAAATCCGGGAATTTATCAAGAAATACAACTGAATTTCAAACTCTGTTGTGTAATACGAAACTCAGAATATTAAAGATGTCAAATGTTGCAGGGTTGTATCCTAATGAAATATTGCTTTGGTTTATGGACCTATTGCAGTATAGCGGTGTTGTTCATTTAGAAGTGTGGTTAACTAGCAGTACATTTCCTAATCAACCTTCAAATGATGCATATTTCTCTGACTGGGTTCTTGAAGAGTTTATTCTTACTATTGGAAAACAATTAAAGTACCTTAAGATTAAAAAGCATTTGAATAGAAGACAATCTGCTCTATGATAAGTTTGGCATTACAAGTTCCGTCTTTGACTTTTGAGATCTTGTGGTGTAATGAAAATAAGTTGGGTGTAATGAAAATAAGTTGGAATAAGGGCTTTTTTGTATTCAATTCAACCACCATTCGATAATTTTATAGTTGCCATTCAAACTGTTATTAAACATGAAACATTACCGACTGGGCACAAACTGTTTGTACTAACGCTAGTGAAAATATTTTCTAAAAAATGTCGACAACTATAAATTATCAGTCATTCACTTATGCTTATGGCCGCAACTGTCTAGAATGTACACTTGATGTAACAAACTGCATGTCCCGTCCATGTAACTCTACCAGCTATTACCAACAGTGGGAGGTACAGTACTATACGTCTACTGCCACCATTATTAATCATGGATCAGTATTTCTTTATTAATTTAGGAATCTTGTTTGTCTGCTAGAGGTTACGGAGAAACCCTTTACTTGGCATATTGTGGAATTGAAGACATACAAAAGAATTGGATTGCTCTTCAAGGTAGAGGTTTCATGTCTTTTCAATTAAATGGAACAGTAAACTCTTGTGCTGGGATCATTGATAACTATGGTACTATTGGTATCGTCGACTGCGACCCAAACGACATTGACCAACAGTTTGCTGTATCGCCAGCCATGCATCTTCAGTATTTTAAACTAATAATAGACCTTATCCAACTAGCATCCCTGAACCAAGAACAATTTCAAGTACGTTTACTCCTTTTATGGGAAATAATAGTGCTACACCTACAGGTACCAGTCTACCACCAATGTTTACCATTGCACCTGGTCCAGTTTCTCCATCTACTTATCACTCTTCATCCGACAATTCTGATTTAACTGGCTTATATGCAGTAGCAATTATTCTACTAACAATCAGTTTTTCACTAAGAATATGGTGTTGTCTTAAAAGAGCAGAAAAGAGGAAGAAGTTGCAAACTCAAATTGATGAGCAACTAGCTGCTGGTAAAAAATTACATGAAATTACCATTGATGGAGTGCCAGTTCAACCTGAAGCGCAAAACAGGGTTGAACCAATGGATAATATCCCTGTTGTTGAACTAGACTCTATTCTTAATAAGCAACAAGAGGAACCAGTTAACCAATAGATAGAATAAAATGTGTTAACATGAGTGATTTCCTTTGAACCATTGCTAATGTGAGTCAGGCCCGATTTGAGTTTCGAGTTTTTCGCTAATGTTGAACCGAATTTTGAATGAACTAGCGATTATTGGACGGTTCTTGGATATAGTATCTTACCACAATCTGCGATTCGCTTTTACAAATATACTACCTACTCAGCAATTGATAAATCCAATGTCTCTGGACCAGAATATCGACATTGACCTTTCGCAATGGATTACAATCCCAGCAATTTATATCAACGATAAAGTTATTTTGCAGCTGTTTGAGAATAGACAGCATCAGCTGCTTACTCTTCCTGAATACAAGATTCCACAAAATCATGTTGCTTATTTTATGTTGAAAATCATTTCTGCTGAATACGATTTAAACCCTGATCTTGTATTGAAATTATTACCGCTGTTACCTGATGGAACAAAAGGGTTCGTTGGATCATCTTTGGAAACAGCTAGAACAATTACAAATGATTCGTCTTTTCACCCTGTTCGCAATATACCAATGCTGCTCAACCAATGCTTAAGACACGGATACATGCATGTTGTAAAAGCACTACTAAGTAGCTCATTGGAAGCTGTTGGCTCGGCAAAACTCCCACCCCAATTGTACTCGCCAGAACTTCTCAAACTGGTATTGGCAAATCAAAAAGTAGTTTTGTCTCGTGGAGACATTTTATATTATCCAATAGAACACGGGCTTGTAGATGCAGTTGAAATTATCCTTTCCAGTCCTGGCGTAGGTTTTCTGTCACACAACCTGAAGTATGCCTTTTCAAAGAATTACAAGGATATAGCTCGCCTAATTTTACATTACGAGGAATTCAATTATAGTTCAGTATACGATTACGAGAAGGAATTGTTTGAATTTGTATTCGACAACTTGCCTGTTCCGCAACAACATGCCGGAAATATGTTTATTGCAGCAGTAGAAAAAGAATCTCGAGTTTCCCATGGAATTTATCATCAAGTTGACTTGACTAAATTTGGTGGGAAAGCACTGTTGATTGCTTGTGCAAAAGGTAGCTTTGACATTGTAAAGAAACTGCTTGGCAGCCCAGAAGTAGATCCAAATGTAGTAAAAAACGAAAACGGTTGGCGCAGTGGACTTTTACCGCTTTTCCTAAAACACACAAGATTTGAAGTTGAAAGTCGGTGGGCAGTTGAGCATTGTATCGATTTGTTTGACCTTGAACATCTGCTGCAAGACAAGAGAGTTGATCCTACGATATCAAACTTTTTGATAAAGTATGCAGCTGATGAAGCGAATATGGAAATGTTTAAGCTGTTGCTGCCACTTGAATTTGATCTCTCTGTCGACAACAACTACGTATTCCGCAAAATTGTGTCAAAGAAAGCTAGAAATATGCTAGAGTTGCTGTTAAGAGATCCAAGATTCAATATGGAGCTACCAACTGGCTGGCTGGAGTTGAATGGGTTGAAAGTTTAATAATTGATTCACCAACATTTACTCTTCAAATATTAAAATTCTAAATGTTGAAAACATTATAAATTTATTCAAAAGTAGCTTTGATGGAACCAGCAGTAACTGACGATTGTAATTCCATCTTTCCTTCACCGATAGTTCCATAGTAATGCTTGCGAACCCCTGGGAACTTTCCTGCGTCTTTATCAATCTTGACCTTCTTTAGAGTGTTGTACTTTAATTTCACAGTTCCAACTTCAGCCAAGAGGTCAACCTTTCCTTCGAAATCAGCGATGGTAAAGCTGATTTCAGCAGCTTCTCCGGTGATCTTTGTCAAACTTTCTGGTAATGGAGCCAAGTCGAAAGAGTGAACACCAGCCTGGACAGCAGCAGTAAATGAGTTGTAGTTTTCATACTTGCCAACAATCACACCAGCATCAGCATATAAATCAACCTTCTTTTGTCCATCTTGAACAAATTCAACTTCAAATTCAACGACAGCAGCGTTTGTATCTGCTTTTACAAGATCGACAGCTTTAACATCTTTAACAGTCATTACACCTGCGTTCATTTGGAAATCAAAAGAGTCGGATTGAACTTCTTTGACTTTGATGATACCAGCATGGATATGAGAAGTCATTGCAGTAATCTTTTTTGGTGTTCCTAAAAAGTCCAACAGCCCAACGTCAGCATCAATATCAAAATCAAAGGATAGTGATCTTGGGACAGTCAGGTGAATCAAGACTTGGAATTTAAGATCTTTTGGGTGGTGTGGTCTTACTTTTGGAGTGTGAACATGGACAGTGTAAGTGCTGGATTCCAGAGTTGACCAGACATCAGTATATTCCATACAGTGCTTGTCATTAGATTGGATAAGGTAGTCCATTTGAATTTCAGCAACATCCGAGAATCTTACAGTTGCGTTACAGGCACCGAATCCCTTGCAATCAAATGCAACATGTTCAACAGGTTGGATTTTGTTGCGGGCCAACTTGAAGTTGAATAGCTCGACATCAGCTTCAGGGAAACCTTGCACTTCTCCAGTTTCTGGGACCGGTTCAGCTCCCTCTTCTATTGGTTTGGAGGATAGTTTACTGTAAGTGAGGTAACCACCGATCGCAACAGCGGCAACGACAGCACAGCCAATAATAACATTTTTATAGCTTCTTTTTACTGGAGTACCAGTGTTGATGAGTGGAGTAGTTTCAGACATCTCGTAACACAGAAATTTTTCAACCCTTCTTTTATGCAATAATGTCACAATGTGACTCACTAGTCAAAGTCACTTCACTTTGGTTTGGCACAATGTGCAACAGACGTGAACTAAATTAAAAAAGAGTTTCTCCATGAAAATCTATAAACCAAGTGCATAAAGTAATTATCTTTGCTCAATTCTCACTTCTGGAAAGCATATAAAGTTTCTGCCGTTAAAAAAGCATTCACTTTTGGAGTGCTTCTAAAAAAGCCGGGAATATATCGGGTTTAATATCCGAGTATTTGCCATACATTGGCATTGAACCAAATTATAATATTTTAATGATTATTTGACAGATAAACACGAGGTTCACAATATTCTGATGTTTGTTATTCCTGAAAGACTAGCTGTGGCACATTTGAAGGTGGCAATGGTTATGTTCACCAGATTTTAACCCTGCTACTCTTGCTATTCAGCACTGAAATATACAAAAGTAGTAACGCGGACAAGTTGATGATGACGTGTGTCAATCTTTATAAAAATGTCGCTTACACTTACCCTGTACATCATTTCAATTCTATTCCTAATTATCGCATTAGTAGCTGTAATCTATACAGTTTATCAACTGCTATCCATCTATTTGAAAGAAGATTGGCAGTTATTTAGAATTGTTCAGATTTGCTCTTTAGGCAATTGCACACTGCTGCTGACATTCAGGTTACTTCAGGATATATTTGGAATGATTGGGATCGATTGCCCTCCGTTTATCATTATTATATTTGCTCTGACAGATTTCCTTTATTTGGCGATGACCAACATGTACTATGTTGAAATTCTAAAGGCATTCAATTCAATACTGAAGTACAGAATATTAAATGGGAATAATTCTAGATATTGCCAATTGTTCCTTTTCATACTGCATATTGTAGTAAATTTCCCAATGATCCTGGAAGGAACGCTATTTGGGCCAAATATTGCCAACCAAAACGAATTTCTCTACAAGTGGAGTATGTTGGGTATCCAAAATTAATACTAGGTGCTATAGCTATAATGGAAACGGCTATATTGGGGCTATTAATCGCTGTAGCACTTTTCAGAGGAATATCAAGAGTATTCGAAAAATCAGTTTCCAAACATTTGGCAACAAATATTAAGCGATATCTGATTGTATTTGTAATCATAATTATTCTGCAAGATATTTCATATCAGTCGTCTGGTTTTCTGAAAATGTATAATCTCGAATCTCTTAGCTTGTCCGTGCTTGGAATTGGCACTTCAATTTCTGGGTTCCAATTAGCGTATTTTACGTTTCTGTTCAAAAAAACTTTGGAATTTCTAGATACCATTTCTATTTCCAAAAAGGAATCTCAGGAGGCTGCATCACTACCTGAATCCATAGCAGTGAAAACCTCTGACCAATATACTAATTGAAATTTTATCGCCGTTTTTCCCATTTGTCGTCAATATTACCTGTCTCTGACTTTTATTTAAATAATCCAAATTGGGAGAATCAGAAACCCAAGTGTGGAATTAAAGCCAGTGTTTCTACTGGTGATGACGTTACCGTCTTTCTGGCAAATGTCACCGACTAGTATTCTGTATATATTCTCAATCATTATACTTGTCATTGCTATAGCTGCAGTAGCAAAGACCTTATTTGCGCTCCTAGACCAATACGTAAAGGAATCATGGCAAGCTTTTCGTGTAATTCAAATTGGTTCACTTTTCAATGTTTTGATCTTGTTGAATTTCAGACTAGCGCAGGATGTAATCGGAATGATAGATTTCAAATGTCCTCAATTCGTAATAATTGTTTTTGGTCTATCAGACTTTTTATATTTGGTAATGGCAAATCTATACTACCTGGAAATTTTGAAACCATTCAATTCTCTGTTGAAATATAGATTTCTGACAGGCGCAAATGCAAGATATGCCCAATTTGCATTAGTTGTGTTTAATATCCTGGTAAATTTCCCAATGATTTTTGAAGGATCGTTGCTTGGAGTAGGAGTGGAAAACCAAAATGAATTTCTGTTTAAATGGAGCATGTTTGGTATCTAGATTTAATTCAGGGTCTTTGGCGATTATGGAAACTGCATTCTTTGGTTTGACAGTCTGCCGCCTTCTTTACAGAGGTATATCTCAGGAATTTCAATCTGCTGCAATGTCAGATTCTGGTACATCAATTAAAAGATATATCCTGGGATACATTGTGATTATTAGTCTGCAGCTTGTCGCATACGTGTCTTCAGGAGTACTGAATACTTTCAACCTGCAGGAATTGGGGTTGCCCTGCCTTGCAATCGGTACTGCACTTTCGGGATTTCAAATTGCCTATTTCACTTTTATATTTAAAAAGACCCTAGCATATCTTCAAGTTGTATCAACCAGCTCAATGGACCCAAAAAGCCCAATGTCAGTCCCTACTGAATCAGCTCCAGTGATTAAAAGCAGGAGAACAAGTTTATGAATATATCTGTTTATTTTAAATCTATTTAAGCAAGTTGGATAGGAAGCTTGGCGTTGATTGCCTTTTGAGCGAATGGCTTGACCAAAGAGTCCAGTTGATCTAAAAGTTGGGACTTGACACGTCCTTGAATATGAGAAGTAATGAATTCTAAAAGCGGGTTGAAGATTTGGGCAAATCCATCAAAAGTAACATCAATTTGACCATAAGTAATTTGGATACCTTCCAAAGTTGCAGTATCAACAGCAAATCCGTTAGAGGTATCAAAGAAAACATTTGCGTTCAAAGCGATATCAAGACTTTGGATGGCAACATTTCCGTTAAGAGCTTCCTTGGTGTGAATCAATCCACAGTGGGAAGTGATAAAACCGGAAAAGTCTAAAGCAATGCTGACTGGCTTAATAGCTGCTTGGACTTCTGCAGCAAAGTTTCCAGTAGTATCGTTGATGATGGCAGACAAGACGGTGGCATGATCGATTTGTAAAGTGTGTAATCCAATCAAGTTAGTAAGAGTATATCCAGCTTCAGCATCGGCTTGGCAAAATCCCAAGTTGACTGGCTTTGGTGGAGTAGAACCAACAGCGACAACAGCCAAAGGATCAAAGTGGCCATTTTGAATCATGGTAGGGATTTGCTGGTTAATACCATCGAGGGTGCCGCTAATCAATGAGTTGAGAGCTGCAATGTCGTCTGGTCCGGCGACTGATCTTTTGATGGAAGCTGCGAGAGCTGCGGTTGCGAAAAGAGTAAATTTCATTTGTAATTACGGAGGGAACGCTGTCCTTTTTATTTCATTTTAAAAGGCATGTGAGTCGCACAAAGCTGCCTTTTTTGTCAGAGGGCCGGCACAGTCGTAAAGGACTCGCACACCATATGTTCCAGCACTTTTAAATTAAAGGCCTTTGTTCTACTTTCTCCTTGCAGAATAAATGGATGCGGCATTGATGTTAATTCAGGAAAAGTTGATTTGTGTTGTGTCCCACAAACGGTCTTCCAAATTTGTATTTTGATTTTAATCAAAAAAGCAATTTGTGCACCCATTGAGGGGCACACGATCAACACACAGTTGTCATTCATTTCGAATTAAATCCCCGAAAGGATCCGAAAGACTCTTCGACGGAATAAATGGGCTGAAAAACGCACTACTTGGACTTGCAGGAACAGAAACTTATTTCTCAATAACCTATGGCAGAACTAGTAAATTACAAAACCGAAATGTGCTAAATTCCTCATTTGTTTAAATGGCATGCGACAACACAGATGTTTACTCTGATGATCAAGAGGAGAGGCGGTGAAAGTATTGAGAACGACAGTGGCACTATCTGCGAAACTTTTTATTTCAAGTAGGCCTATACATCATCTGAATATAAACTGATTCCCCCTGCCCATCTTTCATAACCAATTGAATCTTTTCTGTTTCTTTTCCGCCATAGTATTCTAAAAAGTCCAACTGGATTTCAGAATGCCCCAAGTATTCTAAATTAGTATGCATTTACCATCTGGAGAGTATTTGTCGTACGTGTGAAGTGATACTTTGAGGCTTTCATCCAAAGAAAAGATTGTAAAGATAAATGACTGGTTGAACACTAATTTTGGAGGATTAACCATTTCTGATCGAAGACTTTGATGGCCGATTCTAACAATCGCAAACACCTTTTTTGGTTCTATCATTAATTTTAAGTACTGTTTGGATCAGACTTGTGAACTCCATCCAACAACTTTACTCGCACAGTTCCTATAGCTTGCTGTGCGTTGTTCATATTGACACTAGACTTTTCTTTTATCATTGACAGTTTAAATTCCTTGATTGCAGCCTCCACCAAGTTGATCCACTGTCTTTTTTCCGATACGTTGGCTGTACGCAAAGTGATTATTTCATCTTCATAGATAATTTGGAAGGAGCAATTCGTAATATCGCCAGTATCCTTTTGTGGAAGCTTAATAGCATCTCTGATAGAAAGATGATTCAACATTAGTGGCTAGGTAAATCGCTTGATACCTTTCTGTACAATCCCAAAGGCTTACCGCCAGCTTTGGCTGAAGCGAGCAACAAAAAGTCACTAAACAAGTAAGCTTGCAATTTTCTACCACTCTTATTTTTGAAAAGCACTCCTTCATGGTGAAAGATTCTAGTCCCCATCGTCCTCGTTGGTAAAGTCAAATCCAATTTATATTGCTACATTTAATGTAAACCCTACCTCTTGTGGTATCTCTAAATCTAGCACTCGAACAATTTCTTTAATTTTTGCAACACTTTCTTGAATTTTTACTGCGTTGTTGATCTTTTCGAGAAATTCTTCACTAAGTTGGAATGCAATCAGAGATGTATCATGGTGAGGATGGTTTTTTGGGGTATAATGTTTAATTTGTCTAAGCAGTAGTGAATATCTGGTGATTCTCTGCATTGGCTTCAAGAGGAACGAGGACAGATCCAAGTGTTTGCATTGCGGAAGGTTTTGCTGACCCTAAAAAGTTAAAACTGCTCAGTGAAAAGAATTTATTAATAACAAACCTTTAGAAATTCGTGAATTGCTGGGTTTTCCGTCCGGCATGATTGTAAGTATGCTGAAGCTCTCGCCATATTTTCACAATATCCTTTATAGCATTCCAAATCATCCAAATGATTGAGATACACTTGTCCAATTGGCTCTCCAGCGGCAAATGTATTTTCAAACTCTTCTAATATAGTTGAATTTACACACAAAATTTCCAGTAAATTTGAAAACAATACATCTACTTTTACTTCCATTTCTAACATTGGGTTGTAAAAGTATTCAACCAAAGTTTGTAAATCCTCAACGTAGGCCCTTTCCGTTTGAATTAATTCTACTACTGCTTCGGATCTATTTTTCTCTTCAGGGTAATTTGCAGGTGTGTCAACCATTTCATAAGATCCGAAAGGGTTTTTACCTAGGTTTGCTGATCCAAAAGGGTTTCCTGCATCCGGCTGTCCTGACTTTCTTCTAGGTGTCGTTAAAAAAGGATTAGAGGAAAACGGATTGGCATTATCATTTCCATCGTCACCTTGATTACCATCGTCTCCCAAATTAGAAGCGCTAAGTTCACCTGGTAATATTTCTTTTAAAAAGTTGGAAGGAACTAATCCAGATTTGTCGGAATGCTGAACTACCCACCATTCAATTTCTGGCTTTGCCAAAATTTGAACAATCTGGCCAACAGTGACTGATATTTCATCTGCATTTCTAGCTTCAAAGTCAAATAGCACTTTAGCACGGCCGATAGGTTCCAGCTTCACTTCTACTTCCTTTGTTTTGACAAAAGTCTTTGGAATATAACCGGTATTTCCACTTTGAGTTTTACAAACTAGCCATTCTCCTTCTTCCTTTTCGACCACCAGAACCTCCCCGGTTAAAACTTGCAAATCGTCTGGTCCATTTCCTTGAAAATCAAAGCCAACAACTACTTCATATTGTGCGAAATCTGTCGTAAGCTCATATTTACCTTTAGTTGGAGAAGCTTCCGATTGATTTTTTTCTGAAACCACTTCCCAACTTTCATCAGAAGTAATAGACGGCATATTGAATGCAACTGGAGTAACCCCAGTTGAAAATGGGTTTACCGGAGTAGCAGTTGTGCTAAATGGATTGGAATGTGGTGCAAGGTTATTATTGATTTCAAGTGTTGCAGGTTTAGATTTTTCTGTTTCCCTAGCTTTGATTTGAGCCAGAGGATCAAATGCAGGAGGTTGAGGAGATGATTTGGCCACATTTACTGTTGGAGCATCGGTAGCTTGAGCAAAAGTCTCGTCCTCCTTTTTAATTCCAGTTTTCTTCAAAGTGTGAGTTTTCATCAAATCAAACAAATTAGGCCCCATTGCGCCAACATCTTGTGGTTTGGGTTTGGGTTTGTTAACAGTAGATATTCGAGATTCTTCAGTGCCTTCAATTTTTACGGCAGCAACACTTCCATCGCTATTCAACGTAGGCATTGGAGGTGGAGGGGGAGGCGGACCTCCACTAGCAACTGGCGGAGCTACTTCAGGTATTGTTGTAATTGGTAATGCCATTGCAGGGGATTTCTTGTCTGGCGAGTAACCACTCCACTCTGATTCATTTCCATCAGTTTCAGAGTCATTTCCAACATTTTTACGATATTTGGAAAGTGCGTCTCCAAGGCTGGAAGAGAACAGCGGGTTCGCTGGTAGTGTTTGCTCTTGAGTCGGTTTTGGTCTAGGTGGAAGCTGAGCAGCTACTGTGGTGCTGTTCACTGATGGAGGTGGTGGTGGAGGTGGTGGACCGCCTGACCCTCCCACAGGATAAAACGGCTGTTGAACTTTGGCTGGACTTGGTGGTCTATGGATTTCTTTCACTGGACTTTGTGCTCGTGTAAAATCTGGCTGTTTTACTGGACTTGCAGGTCTTAGTTCGGCAGGCTTTACCGGGGTAGGAGGTCTGTGCAAATCAGCCCCTTTAGCAGGACTTGCTGGTCGCTGAAATTCAACTGGTTTGGCTGGACTTGGTGGTCGGGCAAAGTCAGGCTTTGGACTCTTTTTTGGAGATGTTTTGACATTCTTTTGCTCTTCAAGATACGCCTTTTCTTTTTCACGCATGAGTTGCATAGCAGATGGACCCTTGTCTTCTGCTGGGGGAGTTTGCGAAAATAATGGCGGTTGCGAATTTATTGGTGGAGCTACTGGATGTCCAAAAGTGTTAGATTGACCATAAACGGAAGAAATAGGGTCATGCGCAGTTTGGACTACTTGAGGTGCTGGTGTTGGGATACTTGGAACGCTAACGGGAGGTACAAAAGGCAGTGCTGGTGCTGGTGCAGGCACAGGAATTCCAGGAGACTGTGCTGTAAATGAGTATCTTTTTGCTGGTGCAGGTATTGCAGGTGCGGTAACACTTTTTCTGGAAAATTCGGGAGATGTGATTTTAGCAGTTCTTTCTCTTGCTTGTCTAATGGCCTCTTCCGCTTGTTTCATTACAGCACTTACATCTGTACTTGGCTGGTATTGAATCGGGTTATTCGAGAGTGATAACGAATGAGGAGTACCAGAGAGAGGCGCTGCTGCGGTGGTCAAGTTGGAAGTGGTGTTATGTATTGAACTTGGAGTAGCAGAAGTGGAAAGTGGCCCAACCGAAGGTGTCAAAGTAAAAGGCGTATTGGATGTTGCGCTAGGTGTAAACAGTGCAGTTGGAGTAAAGGAAGTAGATTTTGGAGTTGAAATAGTTGATGGGGCAAAAGTCGCCTGGAATTGCTGTACCCTCGTCGCCAAAGCTCGAAGCTCGGTATATAGCTGAATCCCAATTTTGGTATCCAGCCCAATCCCTCCTTCATATTTCGCTTTTTCCGATTGTGAAGGATTCCAAAGAACTTCAGCGGTTTCCGGATTACTGCTAATAGCAGATTGTATAGTTGAGGTGTAGTGTCCAAAACGTGACTCGATTGTTTCAATCTGCTGCAGTCTTTGCAACTTTTCAGTTTCAATCTTTGCTAATTCCTCTGTTAAATTTGGTTTATGTTGTTGCGCCAAAGGTGCAGGAACATTTGTCGAAAGAGTGGATTTCACTCCTAGTTTCGCCATCCTTTCGGCCAATAACGCAGCTGCTTTGTTGACAACAGGTTCAGCTGCGGTTGGATTATTTGCAAACGTCGTTCTTACTGACTCTGCTTGCCTTTCAGCAACTTTGACAACATTAGATTTGAGTTCAGTTATTAAGGCAGGCATCTCTACCGAAACTTTTCTGAAGAAATCAATTTCTGACGGAGATAACAATGGACCAAACCCAGTCTTTTTGTTTTTCAGGAGATTTTCTTTGGTTTCGTATAGTAGGGGCAATTTCTCCATTTCTTTTAATGCTTTTTGCTTCATTTCCTGGAATTTAACTTCCAGCTGATTTGAAGATTTGTTATAGGATTCAGTCTTTTCCTTATTTTCATGGATAATTCGCCGTTGTTCTTCCACCTGCTTCACAAGCTCCTGCCTTTTTCCTTCATTTTCTTCAGGCAGATTCAAATTTGACAAGCTATTTGAAGCAGACATTCCTTGCGCAATAGTTGATATACCCATCAAAGATGCAGCAGGGCTGATTCTGTTTGGTTGGGGTTGATTGGATTGAAGAACATCCAATTTCGCAAAATCTGAAAGAGCAGACAAATCTCTTTGGGATGGGGGTACTAAATTAGGTGGTAGTGTGGTTGGTAAATCAAATCCATTTAATTTCTTGTATATCAAGTGCATAGCCACACAAAATTCGTCCAGATTTAATTTTCCTCTCTTTTGCATATCACACAACCCCCAAATGTGAGCCAGCATGTTTTCTCTCAACTGACTTTGAGCAAATACCGCTCTGGCTCGGTCGCCTAATTTAAAAAGGGGCTACCTGACAAGAACCCAGTACCTTCAGGATCGTAACTTCTGAAAATAGCTTCATATTGTTGCTTTTCCTGAGGAGAGACAGCCCACTGATTGGAGACTGGCGTGGTCATTAAATTTCTCATCTGATGATGGTTATTGAATAACCCTTGCTGGCCACTTTGAGCACTAGATCCCGTCATACTATGTTGCATACTTTGTAGTCCAGACATTCCGGTCATTTGTGGCATCATTCCAGTCATTTGTGGTTGCAATCCCATTTGAATATTAGTTATTTGTGGACCAGGGAGCGCAGGAATTCCAGTCATTTGAGGTTGCAGTCCAGTCATTTGAGGTTGCAGTCCAGCCATTTGAGGTTGCAGTCCAGCCATTTGAGGTTGTAAAGGCATTCCAGTCATTTGCGATCTTATTCCCGTCATTTGAGGTTGAAGACCCATTTGTATATTCGTTATTTGCGGCCCAGGCATTCCAGTCATTTGCGGTATCATTTGCTGGTTTGCTTGAATAGCCTGTTGAACTTGTTGCTGAATATGTGCTGGCAATTGTTGTGGTAAAGGGTTGCCGTTCACAGTAGCTTTAGTCAAAAACATGGCAAGACTAAACTCTGGGAAAGTGATAGCTGTTCCGCCTTTTATCGCTAGATTCCTAGAGTTATAAGAGAGATACCATATCTGACCAAGGATGTGTTGCGGTAAACCCGATTGCATTAGAATTTGCTGGAGTTGTTGCGCTGCGATAAGTTTACTCTTACCGGTGATTTTAGAGTTCTGAGCATGTTGATTGAATATCGTTTGATATTGTGCAAGGTCTTTTTGATCGATAAACGAGAGATTCATTCTCCGTTTTTGAGGAAATTGCAAGTGGCACAAGTAGAGTACAACCTCAGTAAAACCAAACATGATACATATTTCTGCATGAAATTTAGAATTTAGTGGAGCGCAGTCATCGTTTGATAATTGAACTATTATGGATTTATTATGAGGTCGTGCGTAAATTCGATAGAAACATCATTCAATCACCGTGGTAAATTCAGCGGCTGTTCCGTCTTTTGAAGTATGAACAGCAACTTCTCCTAGCAGCTTTTCATAAATAAAGCAAAATACGCAAACTTGCACTCCGATTATCGCTGTAGCTATTCCTCGAAACATTAAGCAAAGATCCTTGCGTTAGCCAGCCTTACTTTTGTATCGCCAGAGCTGAGCATTCCAGATATCGACTGAAATACAATAACTGATATTAGAAGCATTATGAAATTGTAGAGATAAGAGTTGATTGGCTTCAATTGAACCTCTTTGTTTGCGTTATTATGGAGAATTCCGCTTACAGTTCTTATGAGTATGACGGCCACTGTAATCCCCACTAGAAATGTCTCCACTATCACCAATGAGCCGAATTGAGTCCAATAGTAGCTAATCTGCTGTATTGTAGGGTTGTTGTTTGTTTGATAAAACACTGACCCAAAATCTCCACAAAAACTGAATATAGTCAGAAAATATTGATAGAAAACCAAATACTTTTGGCCAAGCAGTTTTGATTTGAGAAAGTGGTGCAGTGATTTGAGCATCCCCAAGTAAAATATATTTGACAGCACCAAAAAGGAGAAATAAGAGACCCTGAATACAATCATTATTCCTAGTGGTATATTGACGTTGTACATTGCAAATATTTGAAAATAAAATTCTCCAATCAATAAGAAAAACGCTGATATGAGTGTGAATATTTTTACTAATCTAGATTTGCGTACTACCTGAAAGTAAATAAACGGTTTCAGGATCTCATAGCCGACAGCTATTATTGTTGGTATTAACACTACAATTGCGACTATTTGTTCACTCATGATTATTTGAAAAAGAGAGTTGACGTCAGTCGCCAACATTTTAGTATCCGAACGCAAAGTAGTACCACGCTCTTGATGAAATTACACAATAGAGCTTTATTTGGATTTCCATGATTTTTATCTGGCCATTTTAATTCAAAATTACCATTCCTTGGTCTTGTCATAAGCAATTTATCCGTGAATTAAAAACAATTAATTTGTTACACTTTTTATTTACATTGCAGCTATAAAGTCAAGCTTAATCTGCCTGCAATCACTCTGAATATTAGTAAAGGCGTTTGTGGCATCTTGTAATAAACTTACATCTTGTTGATTTGCAGGCTGTACAAGATCAGAGCTTCTGGCTAATGAACCCATTAAATTATCGACACTGGTAATTTGGTTTACAGCACCTTGACGAGTAATTGCTACAGAGACCAAGTCATCCTTCAATTGTGAAAGTTGGTTATTTGCTTGAAGAAGAGATTGAGAAATATCATTTAATCTGACTTGGTCTTGCGATTGACCTTGGATATTGGATACTTCGCGGTTGAGGGAATTGATACGGCTTTGTACTCTTGAGATTTCATTGACGAATTGCTGAGTTTGGGAGCCAGGTTGGTTGACTTGGTTCTTTCCCTGTCTGTTTTTTTGGGAGCTTCTTCCAGACTGGGAGTTGATGGTAGACTGAGATGGATTTGGGATTTGGTTACGCTCCTTCTTTCCTTTCTTGTTGGTTTCTTGAGCGGTTTGAGCACTTGCAGTTTTTGAAGGTTCGCGGCTTTCACCAGCGCTCTGTGGTGGTTCGCTTGCTGGCTGTCCACCTGTGGAAGGTTCTGGTGATGAAGATGAACCGGCAGCAACAGTGACAGAAGGGATATTTTCAGCAGTTTTAGATGGTTCAGTGGCGGGTTCTCCTGCTGCTTGTGGAATGCCAGCGTCAGGAGCAGAAGGAACACTTTCAGCAGATTGAGATGATTCCTTGGAAGGCTCTCCAGCAACTGCTTGAGGTATACCAGCTTCTGGAACAGAAACATCACTAGAATCTGAAGGTTCAGTTTGCGCAAATACAAATAAGGCTAGGAATAAGACTTTGAACATTTGAATTACATCTGCCAGTTGTGTGATTTTATAATTTTCCGTCTAGATGAGTTAATGATTTGAAATTGTTTCATGTTCAAATCCCAGTATGACGCATACTTTTCTGCTTTCGTTTTAAAGCGAATAGCGCTATTAACGTCCATATTTCAGGGAGGATTTACCGTGAATTTCTTGAAGAGAAATAGGCTGGAGGTGCACCAAATTCATATAGTTCTCGAGTGAGGACTCGAGTCAAAGTTGATTTGAGGCTTGCCAACCTGATACGATCTTGTAAGGGGAGAAGATGACCACATTTCGTTATTTCAAAATGATGTTTGGCGCTATTTGGTGTTGCCGCAATGATTCCTATTATATAATGCGGAACATATTCATTTCATAATCACTCATTTAGGCAATAGATAAGGTCTCAAGTTTCACCTTTGAAATGACTTTTCAGTGCGGTGCTCTAGAATAGGGTTTCCAAATGTGTTGTAGGTACAGCGTAATTTGGCTAGCAAAACGCAAACTGCACCCACTGCTGATTAAAAGCGACCAAAGAGGCCAAGTTGATTACTATTTTATTTCGTCCAGCTCTTTAATTTCAATCTTTTCCCACTTTTCATTCTCTATTCGATCTTTTTCTCTCTTCAATTTCCACCTCTTTTGGATTTTTGAAGGCAACTTTTTCGCTGGTTTCTTTTTACCCATCGAAATGAAATATTGGGGTGTTTGATGTTATGGCGAATAAAACTGTTTTGGTGTGAGTTTTGAATCCTGGTTCAACATCCAAAAAAAGAACTAAAAGCGAGCCGCGAGCCCCGAATAGTGGCAAAATGAGGTTTAAGCTCCTAATTTTTCAAACTCTTTAATGAAGTTGATCAACGAACTACACCTAATTGCGGTTCACCTGGATTTGAAAACTTACCACCATCTCCGCTTTTCCATGCAATGCCCACTGCCAAAGATACAAAAAACTACAACTTTTCAATACAAACAAACTACAATTCAATATCCAAAAATACATGATATTTCCGAATACATTTCTACTACCAACGATATGTTTGAATTCTTTTGTATTAATAATCACCTTTCAATCATCAAAAATGTTATACAGCAAATTCCCAAGCAAACAATCAATGATATTCTAGTGGAGCTGGTGTTTAGCGAGCTAGAATTTGATGTCGAGCTGGGGTACATTTTGCACAAGCACTGTGATTTCTCTGATCTGGTTGACTTGTTATTTCGAGTAATTGAAACCAATGATTTGAATTTTGTAAAGGAATTGATTGGTTGCGTTGATATTACAGTGGAAAATAACTATGCAATAAGACAGGCTTGTTTGTTTGGTTATTATGATATGGTCAAACTACTCTTGGAAAACGGTGCCGACCCAAGTGATTACAATAATGATGCTTTGTTTTCAGCGACACAAACTGGATCTTTGGAAATAGTAGAATTACTACTTAGAGATCCTAGGGTAGATCCTAGTGACATGGACTCTATAGCTTTTAGAAATGCCTGTAGTAATGGACACTATGAAATAGTAAAGACTTTTGTCAGAGATGGAAGAACAAACTTTGAGGCAGACAATAACTTTGGATTGGGTATTGCTTGTGAACATGGTTTTGTAGATATCGTGCGCTTATTGGTAGATATTTGCGACCCAGCTGACAATGATTACTACGCGTTCAAAGCTGCAATTGAAAATGGGCATTTGGAAATATTGCAATTAATGTTGAAGCAAAAAGACTATGACTTTGATTTAGTTGGTTTTGCGACCACCCACAATCAAACAAAAATCGTAGAATATTTATTATCCTATGGAATAGATCCCACAAAGAATGATTGTTATTCACTTAGACATGCGGTCAAGCACCAACAAATAGAAATATTCAAATTACTACTAAAGGATAATAGAGTTGATCCAAGAATTAGAAAGAATTATCCTATTGGAAAAGCATGTGAACTAGGAAACATGGAAATGGTGCAAATGTTGTTACAGCGTGATATCGATCCATATGATGAAGATTATTATGCTCTGAAAGCCAGTTATATCAATAAGCATTTCCATATCGTAAATTTGCTACTAAACGATTCTCGACTAAAGAACCCAAATATATTAGCAACAATCTTTCAATAAATTAAATGTTTGATAATATTGAAATAATGCTGTACTGCTTCAAAAAGGTTATTCTTGCTGGTAGGATGAGGTGAAGTACCAATAATAACACAAGAACCTCCTTCAGTAAAGTATTCTTGAGG